>JAGFPH010006292.1:63894-81529 GCA_018207615.1 Philaenus spumarius
TAATAATAATAATAATAATAATAATAATAATAATAATAATAATAATATACTGTATACTGAATAATTATAGGTGTGGGTAAATAATAGTGATAGAATTAATATCACAACTTTTAAAAGACAAATAAATATATACAATAGAAGATCTATAACTTCCTATTTATTTTAACTAATTGAAATTAAATTTAGTTTAACAGTATTATAATGATTAAGGTGGTTTTAAATAATAAACAATGTAATTCTCATTATTAATTCATAAAAACATCGTTCTACTCCAAAAATAATATCCACGATCTACGTGTAAAATAAGACTGCATTAAATTATATTAACTTTTTAGTCAAACTAGCGCAAACTTGTTTATTATTAGCTATTAATATAAATAGATATTAATAAACAATTTCAAAGGTTCAGTTGCAAATATTTCCCGCGCATTTTTTTGATACATCATAATTGAGCAACTTTTTAAAATTATTTACAAGAAAGGAAAACTAATCTTATATTCTTTACACTCGACGAAGAAAGAAATATATAAAAAGATACATTTTGCTGTTGATATGGGGTCCTGTAAAATTTCAAAACAAGAAATATGTAAAAACGTTTATAAGGCTTCTAAGAGATTAAAAAACTTTAAGGCAGATATAACAAAAACAACTGAAGAATTGTAAATCTCGAAAATATTTATTGGGAATTAAAGCGCAATTTAACGCAAAAATGCAATCACAGTTTAAAAGAAATAAAACAAACATAAACTCCCTACTGAACTTAGCATAGTCTTCCTGATCAGCAATTGTGTAACAATGGTTGCCTAACACACATTTGAGATGAGAATAATTACTGTGAAGAAACTCGTCATATTTTACACAGGCTAATGCCTTTATTAAATTGTATTTTATTTTAGTTTATACATTTACAAAATTATCTTTATAAAACAAAATTATTAAATTTAAATCTTTTGTTTCATCATAATATTCAAATAAAGTTTTTTTCGTAATTAATAATTAGGTCTTTACTGGTGAAAATTTGATTATTGTATACATCGTATAGAAAAAGGTTTGGTGATAAAACTAATTTTTAAATTTAACTTAAAATTTATTGCAATAATATGTAATGTAAATTTACTTTATACTTTTGTAAAACTGAAAGGACAGAATTACTTTTCTAACAATACGTAGTGAAAAGAGTTTTTGTTGTACACATTTATTTCTGGCCATCTTACTAACCGAGCCAGACATCAAAATAATTCAACGACAATTGAAAAGTAGTCGATCTAAAACCTTTACAGCACAGCAAAAGTAATAAATAATTTAAGTAAGAAAATAAAGTTGAATAGAAAGACTAGCGCAATAAGACTGAGTTATAAAAAAGGAAAATTGGATTTGTCTCTAGCAAAATTACTAAGATAAAAGAAAACTGATTTAATTGAAAAACTAACTAGTATAAAAGGTGAGCAACTTAAATAATATACCCGGTGATATAATATACTTCAATATCTTGTATTATACAAAATAAATTTCTTGCACAGTCCATCGAAAAATGGATAAGTTATGTAAAGTGAATGAATTTAACAAAATACAGGTCCTTATTTTGTTTGCTATAGTTAAAGTGTGTATGTTTTTAAAAGCATTATTTTTTCTCTGTATTAATGTCCCTGCCTATCATATTCTCAATTATATAATTACTAACGTTAATAAAGTCGAATAATGTACAAAAGACATAAATGAATGGCACGTGTGAAATAATATTTGTAGTTTTAACCAAATGGTTGCAATACTTATTTTTTGTCGAAAATATTTCTCTTTTGCTTTATGAACCAGAAAAACGTATATTAAAATGGTATATCTTTTATATCGACATATGTTTTTAAATATGCATATTATTAAAACCTATTGTTAAATGTTTTTTAACCGTAATTATTGCTGGACTTTATTGTTTGATACTTAATTGCATATTATGCATTCTTGAATAATTGTAATTATCTTACTGATCTTACTAATAGAATAATTCAGAATAAACTTAAACGTTTGGTGACCCTATAAATTCAGATTTCTGGAAATATATCTGGCCGATTGTTATGCGGTTTGTTTTAAATTAAAAAAAAATTATCAAAAAATTATGATATGCAGTTTTTGTTACATTGTTAGGCCTATATTTATTAACAAGGAAAGTTTTTGGAGGTTTTTTGATTTTCGAATTCAACTCTGAATACCATTTTTATACCTATATTTGGAGATAAATTTTGACCTACAACGTTTTTACTACCCCATCTGAAACATCCGACCTGGAGTGGAGGTTTCACTTAGTTGTTTAGTATGTTTAATTTTTCATTATAAAATTATTACCATATTAGAAACTTTAAAATAAAAAATAACGTTAATAAATTAGTTTACAATTGAATTATCAAATATTAAATATAACAAAATATAAATCTGTTTATACTTTCACTCTTTGAATTAAATTATGTCGCTTATAGTATAATACTAAGTTGGTTTATAATATTTTCTCAATTTCACTAGATCAAAAACTATTGAATGCTCATAAGAATCACAGAAATTTATTTAAACCAAATAATAATAATAACTTAAAGATAAACATTCTTATAATAGTGTTTCAACTTTAATAATTTGACTGTATCAATGTCATGTTACTTTTATGTTTAATAAAAGTGAACTCACACTGTCGTTTTGTCGTATTTACTAGTATATTACAAGAATTCCTTTTGTCAATATAGTTGGAATATTAGTTGTCATTTAGAAATATATATGTACGAAATCTGTGGTCTTTTCTAGAATTTTAATTTATCAACGAAAAACGTTGTGCTTAACTTTTTGACTAATTTCTTCTCATTGTATTGTCATGATTTTTGGAAACTAAATTAGATACTTGCACTCGCGACATTCATAAAAATTAAATAAGTTTTAAATGTAAATAATAAATTTGTTTCAATACCAACATATTTAATAGAAAACTCATTTAGGAAAACAATTTCCAGCCAACTCAAGTATCAAATTGTTGGGAAAGGAGATGGAAACGGAAAATATATGTAAATGTTATTACATTACCCCCAGCCCGTGATCGTAGATTGTTCAATATAAATTGTCAGCGGCAAAGACATTGTTTGTTAAGATGTGACACTTGACGCTCGACATAGGTTAGTAATGGAAGGATTGTGATACCTACACTTTAAATTACAATATGTTTGTTTATCTTTAGATGAGAATGATACTTAATTAAATGTATAGAGATTATTTGAAACAATGTTTTTTTAACTAAATAAGATCTAGGCGAATCATCTAGCTCTTTGATAACAATTTTTAATTTAAAATGTATTTTTATATGTATAAATAAAGAGAAGAATCAATAAGTTTTTATTTTATTTAATAAATAATAATAATAATAAAGCATACAAAATAATGTAGCAGAACCTTTGTACAGTTCAGTAACTAGTTGTTATTAATTTTTGGTGTTTACAAACTTATAATTTTCTTAAAACTTGTTTAAGTAGTTTGTTTTAAATAAAATTATTAGTTGTACTTGAAAAACAGAATGCAGCCCCTCCTGGAGAGCATTAGAAACTAACTTATATTAAAAAAATTAAAGTATCTCCCTTTATCCCCCCTTCAAAAAGGACGGAACATTTGTATCCTCCTTAAAAACCATAAAATCTGTTATAAAAGGTATGGCAGAGGTATTGCATTGATTTAGAAATATATTTAAATTATACCGAGGTGTATCACGACTTATTTTACACTATTTATCATTAATACGCAACATTTAAATAGCTTTTACTACTCTGGAAAATATATTTTATAATGGCAACGAATTTGTATTCTCTCGTAATTCTGGTCATGAACGAAAATCGAAAGAACACTTATAACGACAAATAAACCTACTCAAACATTAAATCATCATTTTTACTTTTTAACTAATTTATATACTAAATATGACAAACAATGACTCCTATGTTGAGACTAAATTTCAATGAGCACCGATCATGGTCCGCACAATTCGTTTTAAGCTGTCATGAAAAACGTAGGTATTTATGTGTTATCACTCCAACGGCCTCATTTTATGTCCAATTTATTCCAAATTTGATACACAAGTTGGTCTTTTAGCCAAAAAATCTAACTACTTGAAGCACTTTTTTGAAATTTTTCGTACGAGAATGAAACTTGTTTCAGGTTTTATTTAAACAAAAATCTATATAGGAAATTTTTCTGCACATTTATTTTTTTTTTTACACAATATTATAGCCCTTCTAGCCCAGTCGGATAGGTTACAACTACCAGTAATTTGCAATACGGCTGATTTTTTTTATAAGTATCTTAAAGTATGTAGATTAACATAAAAAAAAGTTTACCAGTCTATCGATTTCCTAAAGTCGAAAAAAAATCGATTATCATTTTTTGTTCGATTATCCTTAATATTTCGAGCTGGGATGAAGATAGAGAAAAATAAAAAATATCATCGTGTAGGGGAGGTATTTTCAACAAAAAAGGTCATACGTAATTATTTCGTCCGAGCAATGGTTTGTCTGGAAAAAAATCGATAATGCAGGTATGTATTTTGCAGCAGGGGAATTCACTAAAAGGGGACATCTTCTTCATATATTAAGCGTTGGCTCATTCTAAATTGAATGAATTTTAATATATCGAATTGAAACTTGGTATAGGAGTTAAAATATATATTTTAAACATTTATGCTGAGTCTCAGCTTGTTATCTTGAAAATTACCCTTTCTAGAGCCACTTGACTTATCAATGGGTTTCTCGATTTTAGGAGTACCGGACCCACCAATTCATTTTAAACAGCTCCAGTTTAGAAACTTTTTAAAATATCAACCTGAAAGTTTTTTTACAAGTTAAATATATATATTCAAACAAGATAAAGGAGTATAAACCTTTTTTTATTATTTACTTTTCAAAGCACAAGTAACTTAAAAAGGTATAATTTTAGACCTTTTTAGATTTTTCATCAAAACGCTTGATTTAATCTGCTGCAGATTAGTCAATTTTTTTTAATATAGTTTTTAAAATAAGTATAGCAAAAAGCAATTGTGTTTTTAAATAATGTACCAATTTATAAATCGATATGTTCAAAAATGTCGAAAATGGAGTCGTTGAATCCAAAGGTGTTATAGTTAAAACGAGATAGTTTTAATAGCGATATAATATTAAATTCTAAAAATACTTGTAAGGCTGCCTGGATGGTGGTTAAAAATGAATCAGGAAAAGGTAAAGCAAAGTCAGAAATTAATATCTCCGCTGATGCTCTAAACAATTACTTTGTAAATGTGTCTCTTAATTTGGGTTTAAACTATGATCAACCAGGAAGTATCACTTCTTCAGCCTTATTACATAATTTTGTCAAACCTATAAATGAAAATGATTGTTTTAAGTGGAAATTGGTAGATTCTAAAACGGTAAGAACAGTAATCTCTCAACTTAGTTCCTCCCGTAGTGAAGATATATATGGTCTTTCTAACTACGTGATAAAAAAAATTACTGATGCTATAGTTTTACCATTAACACACATCATAAATTTGTCGCTCAAACAGGGAGTGTTTCCGGACTGTATGAAGATAGCGAAAGTAACTCCTGTACTTAAAAAAGGAGACAGGGATTTGCCTGACAGCTACAGGCCTATTGCAGTAGTGCCTATTGTGGGCAAGATAATTGAATCCTGTATGACTAGTCAACTTTATAATTACTTTACTAGTAATGAGTTGCTATATAATCACCAGTATGGTTTTAGGCCTGGTCACTCTACTGCTATGGCCGTTGAAACAATTGTAAATAATATTTTGAATGGCTTTGAAAATAGACTCTCTACATATGCAAATCTTATCGATTTATCTAAGGCTTTTGACTGTATTTCACATGATATACTCTGTGATAAGCTTGAGTATTATGGTTTAGGTGGTAGAGAATATAATCTGTTAAAATCATATCTTACGGACAGAAAACAAATAGTAACGGTCAATAACTGCACTTCTATGCGCATGGATGTTATAGCAGGAGTTCCTCAAGGTTCTGTCTTGGGGCCTTTCCTATTTTTGATTTTTATAAATGATTTTCACAGTAATATTCCATCCTTTTCGGTTTTATATGCGGATGACACGACTCTGCTTAGTTCACATAAGGATCCTATAACTGCTAGAGCTGAACTTGTTAACTCTATGGAACATGCAGTGACTTGGTTTTTGGCAAATAAGCTTAAAATTAATAAAGACAAGACCGAACATATAATCTTCTCGCTTAGTCACTCTATATTGGAAAAGGAATCATTTAATACTGTTAAGTTATTGGGTATGCATTTGGACAGTAAGCTTACCTGGGAATCTCAGGTTGCAAATCTTTGCATAAGACTATCTAGGGTTATTTATTTACTAAGAAAATTAAAGCAGTGTGTCAGTTCCGAAGTACTTCTTCTGACATATTATGGCCTATTCCATTCAATGCTGATGTATGGGGTACGACTCTGGGGCAATTCGGGTCCTTCAGGGAGAGTTTTTATATTTCAAAAAAAAGCTATAAGACTCATTATTGGGTTGTCATGTGGACAATCATGTAAACCCGGTTTTAGTAAACTGGGAATTATGACTTTGCCTTGCCTATATATATATTGTAACTTGATTTATGTCCAACAAAATATATTACAATTTAATAACCAGTATGATAGGCATGGTTACAATACTAGAAACAAATGTGATATTATAGCTCCTAGTATAAGACTAGCTAAAACGCATAAGAGTTATTATTACCAACAGTATATGCTATTTAATAAACTGCCTCTACATATAAGAACTTTGTCCGAAAAAAAATTCAAAAATGTAATTAAAAAATGGCTTAAGCTAAAGGTGTTCTATTCGGTGGAAGAATTCATGGATTGTGATTTGATTGATATATAGTTAAGTACTTTTAGTTTGAAATGATGTATTGTTCTCTAATCCAATGTGACTATTGCCTATTGCATGTAGTATGTTTAACGGCAATAAAGCTATTATTATTATTATTATTATTATTATAGGTAAAACAGAAGACTATTTTCAAGCGCCTCGTTTTTAAAAATAGCATGACAAAAATCGTTCATACTTACTAAGAGTATTTATACTGGTGTACTGAACTTGTAAAACAAATTTGATGTTGATATTCCAAAAAGTTTCTAAACTGGAGCAGTTTAAAATGAATTGGTGGGTCCGGTACTCCTAAAATCGATAATCGAAATCGACTCCTAGATCGGGTCATTTTCAAGATAACAAGCTGAGACTCAGCATAAATGTGTAAAATATATATTTTAACTTTTATACCAATTTTCAATTCGATATATTAAAATTCAGTCAATTTAGAATGAGCCAACGCTTAATATATGAATAAGATGTCCCCTTTTAGTGATTTCCCCTGCTGCAAAATACATACCTGCATTATCGAATTTTTTCCAGACAAACCATTGCTCGGACGAAATAAATACATATGACCTTATTTAATCGAAAAAAAAAATGATAATAGATTTTTTTTTCGACTTTGGGAAATCGATAGACTGGTCAACTTTTTTTATGTTAATCTACATACTTTAATGTACTTATAAAAAAAATCAGCCGTATTGTAAATTACTGGAACTTTTGGTCTAAATTGACCCCTACCGACTGGCCTATTCTAGTTCCTAAAAAAATCGATCTAATGTAAAATACCATACCAATTTACGGTTCAAATCCAAGATAGGAATTTATACATGACGGCAGTTGCTGATCCCAGAATGCAATGCGAGTTTTTCTGCTTCGAGCAGAGAGAAGCCACTCGTAAACTAAGGGGGAAACCAATTCTACAAATATAAATCTACACGCTGGCCGTTATTCATTGCTTTCGTGAGTAGACCAATTTTACGAATTGTTGATGATACAATAAAACATATAAACTTAATTTTGGAAATTCGTTCAACTAACGACACCTGATCTGATAAGTGATCAAATTAGTTCTTTATTTATGATACCTAGAATCAGTGGAACAAATAACTATACAGTATAAGGATGGGGTCATAGCATCACCATATAAGTAACAATTCATAATTTTACTAGTACGTCAAAAATAATAATACAAGTTTATGTCCAGATTTAATGAAGCATTTTGTTGTGGGTGTATTGTTTTTGTAGAGATCCAGTATTTCTGAAAAGGTATAATGCAGTATAAAAAATCAAGTGACATAAAGGGAGTACAGTAAAGTTATATTATAAAATGCACTGTTTCATGTTACGAAGTCTGTGGTTTGATTCCACTCACGTAGTTTCAAGCTGACGTCCAAACCTCTACATCTCTGCTTATCACTTTTAAAGTTGTTTGTAACGTGACTCTTGTTGGACGTAACTATTGCTTTTGCAATACATTTGTTTGAAAGTAGTCGACAATTTTCTGCACTTTATAACATCTTTCCGTGTCACAAAACTATGACTTTTGAAACCATAAAATTAATAATTAAACATAATTTAAGTACGAGTCGAAGCAACCCAAATATATTTTATCAGAAGACTATTTCGTTTCAATTTTATACCCGGAGTTACATATTATATTTGAAAATTGGGTTCGAAAAATTAACTTTATTTCCAATAAAGATTCATTGAAAGTACATTTTAAAATATATGTCTCTATGTCCGGATTAATCGCATAGTTAGTTTGAACAGCAAGATATTAACAGAAATGATTTTTTGGTGGCGGGATTGAAAAACGAGAAGAAATTGAAGAAAGTACGGAATTGAACCAGATTTCAGAAGAGACTCCTTTAATATATTATCTCATTATTGTCTTGGATCTCTGAAGGCGAGTTTGTTGTATGAATGAATATCGAATTGAAAATGTGTTTTATATCAATTAAGAATGATATTAAGTAATGTTAGCTTTTCAGTTTGTAGAAATTTAATGCAGTTTATTGGTATTGTATAGGAGTAGTTTCCCCATTTAAATATATTTGTTTGTAGTGACCGTATTCTCTCAAATAATATCCTTGTACAACAGTAATATATGTAAGTTGTGAAATTTTAGTGAAATTAGTTGAGTAGTTTTTGAAAATATAGAAAAGGTAAGTGTTTGGATTACTATTTAAATTTTAGGGTAGTTATTCCATTTCATACCTTTGACTTAAGTAATGAAATTGCAAATAGTTTTTTATATATCTTAAAAATAATTTTACATAATTTTAGTTTTATAGCTTGTAGGAAATTAACTTTATTTATTTATTGTATAGGGTTAGCAACCCCATTTCAACCACTTAAAATTTAGTAATTTTAACGTCTCAACACTCATGGCAATGATATAGATAAACTGAAATTTTTGGTAAAATCAGTCGAATAGTTTTAGAGTCTATAGAGGACAAAGAAACATTAATGTATATATATAGAGTTAAAATATGTTTGAATTGAATACAGTAAGCATTTTTTGTTGATTTTTGGTCGACATAAAAAAGCTGTTGGTTGTGAATAATAATAAACTGATTCTAAATTTTTAAAGTTGGTTGCTATGGTACCAGCATCAGTATACCACCAACAGTATCTAACTATAGACGTAAACAACTGTAATTATTTGACTGATGAAATATACATTATCAATACCTCGTGGATAATTAAAGCTAGGGCGGAGTTGCTTGACCTAAACTACAACCGTGGCAAGATAATTTCACTTGCTTGTTGTAAGTGTCTTTTATTTTGGTATTTCATATTTTCTCATCTTCGTCTATGTGTTTTGTATGTATGAGTAACAAGTAAAAATGTATATCAATATTATTTTACTAAATATAGGTATCACAAAACTTATAAAATTACAGAAAATGCTAATAAATTACTTTGAAATAATGAACTTTGCTAAGAATTAGGAGTTTGTTTTATTTCAAAACGTCGAATACCATATACCCTAAAATGAGAATTGTCTTGTTTTCAGATACGTTTGGTGATATTGCGTGAGAACTATAACACCTTGAATATTGACTTGTTTTGTAGCTCATTACAAGACAAGTAGTAGAAACGTTATGTACTTTGGTAAGCTGTGTATAATCCTTACTGGTTAAAAATATCATATAAAGAATGTTTTCCGAAAGTCCAAATGCATTTTTCTTTTTATATATGCTCTTCTTTACTTACAACTATTAAAATAAATGAATATCTTTAGCTAGGCCTACATATTAACACAAAGATCATCAAAATCTGACACAAACGTTTTGTGATATTTCAATTTCAAAAATGTAACTTTAAGATAAATAACATGTAAATAAATTAAGATATACATGTAAATAAATTTTGAAAAATTAAAACTACCTATATTTTGTCTAATGAGTGTAAAGGCATGTTTTCATGCTCAAGTCATTTGCACAAACTGGCTTGCGCAAGCCAGTTTGTGCAAACGAACTGAATAACATATTTCCATTCACACGCTCAGTACGGTTTGTGCAATTATGAAGTGAGGTACCCTAGTTTGTTCATTTCAACGATAAACTTCTTCATTAAATACATAAAAGTTGTTATCAGTTGTGTTTAAATTATTATAAAATCAGTTTGTATTGTTCAAAATGGAACATCTGGACAAAGAACTAATACTTCTTTCAATTGATGAGGTGTGCATTGTGATGAAAAATAAGGACATGAAATCTAAAAAGAAAAAAATGGTGTAAACTATGGTTGTAAAACTACGTAGTGAGCCTGATGATTTTCGCAACTACTTGCGTATGGACGAAGCCACATACAAGAATTTGCTAAATTTATTTACACCCATCATTTCGATATCCGACACCGTTATGAGACGTGCGATAGCATTTTTTCGACTAAAGCGTCATAAGCATGAGCTTTAGCGTCGCGGTCACTTCACTTTCCACAAACAAGGGAACGACTTGTAAACTTCAATAAATTCAATTAGAAATTCTTTTGTTTATAGGTATAATTAGGTTATAAAACTTACATATTCTTAAAATATACTTTTCAAACTAACAAAATAAATTATTTAAATAAAAATATGACAAAAATTATTTGTTCTGTCAGTGCTCCCCTTAAAGGCAGAAATAACATAAAACAAACCGAAGAATTGTAGACCTTAAAAATATTTAGTGGGAATTCAAATGCAATTTAACCCAATAATACATTCACAGTTTAAAAGAAAGGAATCACATATAAACTCCTTACTGAACGTTTTCCTGATTAGCAGCTGTGTAACAATGGTTGCCTAAAACACATTTGAGATAAGAATTGCTACGAAGAAACTCATTATATTTTTTACAGGATAATGACTTTATTAAAATTTTAATTTTTGTTATTTTAGTTTATACATTTGCAAAATTAATTTTATAAAAAAAATAATTCAATTAAGATTTTTTTTTCGTTATAATATTCAAATATTTTTTTGTAATTTATAATTATTAGGTCTTTACTTGTAAACATTTGATTATTGTGATTCATAGATCCCCTACCAGAGATTATTAAAGTGTGTATACATCGGATAGAAAAGGTTTATAACTTTTCTAACAATAGGCAGTAAAAAGAGTTTTTGTTGCATACATTTATTTCTGGACATCTTACAAACCGAGCCATTCATCAAAATAATTCAACGAGAATTGAAAAGCGGTCGATCTAAAACCTTTCCAGCACTGCAAAAGGTATAAATAATCTAAGCGAGAGAATGAAGTTTAATAGAAAGACTAGCGCAATAAGTAAACTGAGGTATAACAAATAAAAATTGGATTTGTTTGTGGCAAAATTACTAAGATAAAATAAAATTTAATTAATTTAAAAACCAACTACCGTAAAATAAGAAATACTTAAACAATGTAAACGATGATCTCATATACTTCAATTTCTTGTATTATACAAAATACATTTCTGGAACAGTCCAACGAAAAATGGATAAGTTATGTAAAGTGAATGGAGGTAACAATACAGGTAGTTATTTTGTTTGCCTATAATTAAAGTGTGTTTGTTTTTACGAGCATTATTTGTTTCTCTCTATTATTGTCTCTGCCTATCACGTTCTCAATTATATAATTATTAACGTTAATAAGGTCGAATAATGTACAACAGACACAATTGAATGATACGTGTAAAATAATATTTGTAGTTTTATCCAAATGGCTTCATTCCCAATTTGTCGAAAATATTTCTATTTTATGTTTTCTGGGTATAAATGGCTAATGCATGAATCAGAAAAACGTGTATTAAAATTATATATCTTTTGTGTCATATATATTTTTTAATATACATATTATTAAAACCTATTTCTGAATGTTTTTTAAGCAGTAATTATGGCTATATTTTAGAGTTTGATATTTAATTGCATGTATGCATTCTTGAATAATAATTTATATCCTACTTATCTTACTAGTATAATAACTATTCAGAATACCCTTAAACGTTTGGTGGCCCTATTGATACCTATTTCTGGAGATATATAACTGGCCGATTGTTGTTCTGTTTGTTTTAAATGAAAAAAAAATATATATATTATCAACAATAATTGTGTATTGTAATTTGTATTACATCGTTCTATTTATTTACAAGGACACTTTTTGGAATTATTTGGTATTCGATTACAACTGTCTATTAACTATTTTGATACCTATTTTTGGAGATTCATTTAATTTTGACCTACAACTTTGTTACTAACCCATTCACTTCATTCAATTTCAGGTGGCTTAGTTTTTTTAATGTAATTTAATAAGTATTTATAAAATCTGGATATATAATCAGAATAAAACAACCAAACTAAAGCGTGACCTAACGTAATCAATCCAACCTGACCTGACCTACCGTAAATACAACTATCTTAAAACTTAGGAACCTCAGCCAATCCGACTGAAACCTTAATTAAACTTCTCGGAACTACTAGAGTAATCGTCATACTGTTTGGGTACATACCACACAATTTTCATTTGTCCGATACACCTCTAACATATTATGTCATTTTGGCCCTTTTTAGAACGTCGCTCCCAATTTGACTCCCTTTGTTTTGGAGCCAATTTGTCCCCTTTGAACCCCTTGTTCTGCATCTAGTTTTACAAGGTTCTTGATACTTATTTGTTCCAAAAGTACACCACTACCTCAGTTTTGTTCAGAATAATCGTCAAATACGTCAACTTATGAAATTCTTTTGAAAATCGACATTATAGAATTAAAAGTATTAGACGTAGCCCGACTTTCATTTACGAACTGCTTTTAATAAGAAACATTTGTATTCAAAATATAAGTAAAATTATTTAAACTTAACAAATAAGATAAATAGCACTTACTACTTAGTTACTACAAACTCAATCGTTATAAATACAAATTATATAATTTTTATAAATTTTATTATTTTGTTACGATTAATAATAAATTAAAACTGTTAGCTATAAGTACAGCAAAGAAACAACTAATATTAGTCAACAAATTTAACAAAAGAAAGTATTTAATGGATAGCATTAATTTAAATTGATAAGAAAAAATAAAATGCGTTCTGATTGGAAAGATTGTATCTCTTAAGTCTCTCAAAATGAAAGTGGTTTTAACACCAATTTATGGAACGATAAAAGCCCCGTTTTATAATTGGAATACGAACCGCCTTCGTTTATTTCATAATAATGGTTGAATTTTATACATTGCGTTCATCAAAGCTATTAATTAAATCGGTATACCTTAGCTAAACGCTTTCGTTATTCTTGCAAACCCATGATTAAATTTTTTACATTATTCTCTGTAACTTATCCTTACATACTTTTTGTTTCATTCACTCGTATTGTAGGCTAACTGTTTACTATAAACAAAAGAATACGAAAAAAGGAATATACTAATAGGGGCTCCTCTCCTGCTCGCTTCGCTCACCGACCCAGCGTCGAGAACCATGGCAAGCTAATGCAAACAGATTATTGTATAATTTTAATTTTATAAGTAACTAGCTGACCCGTACGGCGTTGCCCGTGGTGGTTGGTATTTTCAGTCTTTTTAACGTAATTGTATTCTTTCTAAGTGTTCAGTCAGTGAGTGGTATTTGGCTTTTATATATATCTTAAATAATTAGCCCAATAATTGGTGTTTTAGTTCATTGTAGGCCTAACCTAAAATTATATTCAGTTTTTGATCCAAATCAGTTGTTGATAAAATCAGCTGTTTTAAGCTTTTCATACGAACAGATGTGCCCCTGATAAAATCAAAAGAAATCTCTCTTCTTCTTCCATAAGATTGACATTGAAACTTTGAGGGCCACTGGGGCGTAGGCCTAATGTCCTACGACTTCGGTAAATGGCCTAAAACCTTCCCAGGGTTAACCTGTGTTACTATCCAAAATTTCAAAGCAATCGGATGGACGGTTTGGTAACCCATAAAGGACAAACATACAAACAGACAAACGTACAGACGGACATACAGTACATTGAATTTTATATATATAGATAACGATTGATAGGTTACCTATTCGTAGCTAATGTAAGACAGAACCGAACCCAATAATTCGAACTACGGCATGCGTTTTAATTTCACCAATTTCAATAATATTAAATTTAAATAATCAAAATCAGCATTTCAAACAAATTTAGATATTACCAACTACAATATAATTCGTAACACCAGATGTTTGACTTATAATACAGTAAGACTTTTGCTTGCTTTTACACTAGATATTTTAAAATTGCTTTTGCTTTTTAAAATTGTACTATTGGACGGTAAGTTCAACAAGTTTACTTAATAAAAAATAGTCGGTATGACGAACATAAACAATAATAAGCATTTTTCTTAGATTTTTGTTTGTGTTTGCATTTAGTTTATTAATTTAACCTAAAAAATTTGATGGTTGTGAAGAATAACAAAGTGATTCTAAATTTGCTAAATTGGTTGATATTGTTATGAATATGTCAGAATGAATGTGTTCGTTCATGTGTTGCTAAGATTTTGATTAGAACAGCTCTTTTATCTGGTATAGTGATGGGAAGGGACTTCCAAATGTTCACTAACTTTATGTTTACGTATTTTTGCTCTACGTTGATTCAATGTCACCCAGTCAGGATTAAGCCACTTATATATATATATATATATATATATTGCAACGACGCACGAGTTGCACGACGCTGGGGGAGGAAGTTTGTTTTCCTTTTGTCCCCGCGTTGCGACGTCAACCCTGCAACGACAGACCTTTTTTATGACGTTCGGGAGCCACCTCTGCAATGTAGCCCCGACGCTATTGTCTGTCTGTAGGATTTCCCTACTTTGTTACAGAATAAAGAGATTATATCACCTACTGGAAGTTTAAGGCAAATTAATCTTAATAGCCTAGGTGATATAACTCTGGTTAAGATAACTATGCCTATAGTCACCTTAAATAAAAATATTTTATTAAATTCCTTCCAGTTATTCAAGTTACTATTAACTTTAAATTTGCTCAGCTCAGTAATTAATATTATATTTATTTGACAATCTCCGAGGAGTGAGAACAGTGGAACTTTACCTAGAATAATTAAATTATTTGTGCTTTGTGAAATTTCGTTGGAAATGCCAACTTTGCGTTTCCGCCCTTCAATATTGATCATACACTGAAAACAACTTATCATATATGATACTTAGATAATAGGAATTTCTTGAACAAGGTAAATTAATTATATTAATTGAAATCAAAAGAAAATTTATTCAATAAAAAACTCAAAATACTCTGTGGTTCTTTCCACTACAAAAACATAAATTTTAAACTAAATTTACTATTTACATAAATTTTAACTCTTTTAGGTAGAACCATTTATTATTCATTTATCCTTAATTATTCCTTCCTTTTTAATATTTATTATTTAATTATTTAATTATGAAAATGATTTTATATATTTAATTTACAAGATTAATAATTTTATATTTTGAAAAACCTAATTTTTTATCTCAACCCAGTATCAATAATTATTTAAATTTAACTCAGGCAATATTTTAATAAGGGATATCGTAACTTTTCTGACAGACCTTTTATTACTGCGACCCTGGACTCTGAACACCTTTCCCAAGAATGTTGATTGAAATCCAGCTTCCCTGAAGTCCGGTTATCGTTGGTGCGGTTGAACGTCTCTCGTGGTCTCAGCTTTTGCCTGGTTTGACTTTCCCTGATGTCTTCTAACGTTTTCCCTGATTTGGTTTAACGCCTTCCCTGATTTGGTTTCCGCTTCTTATTCCAGTAGTCCTTCAAAGTCCATGTGTGGTTCCAGTTATCGTCATTACATCAGTCCTGTGATTCCTGTAGACTACGTCATTTATAGATTTTTTGACGCACCCGCTATATAATTAACTATAGCGTAATTCACTCAAACTGTCCAATCGTTTTTTCACTGTCTGTAATACTAACTGATTTTACCCTGTCTTTGTTCATTTAACTCGTATTTACGTTTGATAAAATTTTAATGAAAACTGTTACTTGAAATATTATATCGCATAATATTATAATTAATTAAAATGTTCACTGTTTGATTGACACATATCTTACTGCTGTCTTTATAAAACACTGCTTCTAAGTACGTTACTATAACATCGCAGATCCGTCTAACAACGTCGATCTAATGAAAAAACTCAAAGAGTGCGAGAGCGATTCCAGATTTAGAGAGAGCGATAGATCGTTAGCTAGGTCTGAGATAGGTAGAGTGATAAATCGTTAGAAATATCTGAGATTGGTAGATGCGCGGCTCCCGCTGTACTCCACTTATATAGCCTCCTTTGCCGCCTTCCGAGTACCAACTGCCTTTCTTATTTTTCTATTCCTTGTTCGATATCTTGCCATGCAACTTGCATTGATTTCTTTAAGTTTTAGGTTGGTACTCCCCCCACTAACTTCTTCGTTAGGCCTTGCCATCAGCTAATCTAGATCTCCCCTCCTAACATTTTCTCCTATTGTCTTACGTATTTTCCTCGTAGTTTTCCTTTAACTGCTTTTATGAACTTGCGGTTTTCGTAATCGTATTCCTGATACATTTTCCTTTCTTCTCAAACTTGAGTGATGGTCGTACTACGTTTGGTTCGCTTATGGCGCTGCCTCGCGTATTCCGCGGTTTTTCCTCGCGAAAACTTTTCTGGTTTTGAAGGAAAATCTTTTTTCTTTTTTTCTTCTATGTTGGTTATTATTTTATGATATATTAGCCAAAATTTCCTTTCTGTCCGAAGATTTTTCTTCTGTTTTTGGGACTTGCAAAATTTGCCAAATTTAACATTTACTTTTGAATTTGAATTTTAACTTTAAAATTGATACTTTCGATTGAGATTTACAATTTTATACCCTTACTACTTTCTTAACACTAGGTTATTATTTTTACCACCTTTTTCATTCTATTTTTAGCAAAATATAGGTATGAACTTTCTCACCTATTATTTTAATTAATTAACAATTTATAAACTTTTTATCTTATAAAACTTTTACTTCTTTACAACTTGTTTACTTTTTCATTTTCCCTTTTTCATTTTTTATGGTGCTTTTTCACCTTCAAACTTTAACAATTATCTCTAACTTTTAAAATACCAAAAATTCCTTAATTTGTTATTTAACATTTTTTATACAATTTTTCTTACGCTTTTCAAAAATATCTTTTTCATTTAATTTTGATGAAATTTGAGAATTTCCTATAACTTTAACTCTTTATAACTTTAACATTTTTTATTTTACAAAATTGTGACTTCCATGAACAATGT
>JAGFPH010006293.1:0-21401 GCA_018207615.1 Philaenus spumarius
AAAAACAATGTTAATGAATAGAAAGTATTTTAAATTCCTTTTTTTTTTATATTATACGAAGGAATAGTAAAATTTTAAGGCAAATGGGCAAATATAGGGTTAATTACCTTTCATTTAACACAAACCGCATGTCATCGGTCCAATAGAACTCCAGATATCACTCGGAATAGACTTAAAATTTTACCCCATGTTAAATTGCCATAAGAGATTTTAATTTCCGTTTTTAGAAAATTTAGTGGGGTAATAGCTGAAATCCAAGCAAAATGGGCAAATATACAGACAATTACCTTTAATTTGGTACCAACAGCGTGTATATCGGTCCAGTAAAACTCGAGATCTCATTTGGATTACAAAAAATCTTTTCAAATTAATATATATATATATATATATATATGTTTTATTCCCGGATTGATAAGTGGTAGTAAATATGCTTCAAAATTGCTGATTTTTTGGTGAAAGAGTCCTAGTAGGATTCTTCAGATACACTTTTTTTTATTTTTCGATCCGATTCAAAATGGCGGAGTTATACCGATTAATCGTTTTTGGGTAGGGATTTAAGGGCATATAAGTATATGGGTTTATCCCACCTTGATAAGATGGTAGTAAATATGCTTCGAAATAGCTGACATTTTAGTAGAAGGGTCCATGTAGGATGTCCCAGACACTGATATTTTTATTTTTATTTTACACAAAATGGCGGCTTGTTTGATTAAAACCAAAATGGCAAAGTTAGAGCGAGGAAATTGCATTATTTCTCCCACTCATAAGCCCGTGTACAGTTTTTGAGCTATATCGTTCGAAAGGTAATTAAATTTACTACAATCCTGTGCAAAGGTATTTCATGTACGATCCCCGGAACAAGGAACAAAATTGATAGGAAACTCCCGATAAATTATTTTTTCATTATCCATGTCAGGTTTTTGCGCAATTTCTCATACTCATAAGCCCGTGTGCAATTTTTGAGCTATATCGTTCGAAAGGTAAATAAATTTACAACAATCCTGTGCAAAGTTAATTCAGGTACAGTCCCCGGAACAAAGAACAAAATTGATAGGAATCTCCTAATAAATGATTTTTTCACTATCCATGTCAGGTTTTTGCGCAATTTCTCCCTTTCTCCCACTCATAAGCCCGTGTGCAATTTTTGAGCTATAACGTTCGGAAGGTAATTAAATTTATTACGATCCTGGGCAAACGTAATTCAGGTACAGTCCCCGGAACAAAGAACAAAATTGATAAGAAACTCCTAATAAATGATTTTTTCGTTATCCGTGTAAGGTTTTTGCGCAATTTCTCCCACTAATAAGCCCGTGTGCAATTTTTGAGCTATATCGATTGAAAGATAATTAAATTTAATGTAATCCTGTGCAAAAGTAATTCATTTACAGTCCCCGGAACAAAGAACAAAACTGATAGGAAACTCCTGATAAATGATGTTCTCATTATCCGTGTGAGGTTTTTGCGCAATTTCTCCCACTCATAAGCCCGTGTACAGTTTTTGAGCTATATCGTTCAAAAGGTAATTAAATTTTCTACAATCCTGTGCAAAGGTAATTCAGGTACAGTCCCCGGAACAAAGAACAAAACTGATAGAAAGCTCCTGATAAATGTTTTTTTTATTATGAATGTACGGTAATTGGGCAATTTCTGCCAATCATAAACCCGTGTGCATTTTGTGAGCAATATAATTCGAAAGGTAATTAAATTCACTACAATCCTCTGCAAAGTTATTTCAAATCCAGTTTCCAGAACAGGAAACAAAATTGATAAGAAGATCCCGATAAATGTTTTTTTCATTATCAATGTAAGGTAATTACGCAATTTCTCCCACTCATAAACCCGAGTGCAATTTGTGAGCTATATCATTAAAAAGACAATTAAATTTACTATAATCCTGTGCAAAGGTATATTTGGAACAGTTTCCGCAACAAGGAACAAAATTCATAGGAATCTCTCATTATATAATACTAGTTATTCCCTGATAAGAAAATTCGGCTATAGTAATGCGGCAGTGCTTCTTACGGGGTTTTTTTAGCTACAAGCTAATTATATTCTTGTACAAGGAAAAACTTAAAGATTTATTTTATTTGTTAAATATGATGAATTGTTGTACTAAAATACAATTGCAATACTATTAAACCAAATAAGAAACACAAAATAAAATGCAGCTACAGAAAAACATTTTAATGTGTTCACTTCTCTCTCTTGAGCGCAGAATTGAATTAGTTTTAAGATATCCCTCGGATATAGAAATTACGAAACACTTTATTTAATTTATCTGCAGTGTCAGAGAATTCTGAATGGTTTTAGGAATTTACCATGTAATGCTGATACGGCAAGACTGGTAACATGAAATGGAGAATTAGTCTTAAAATTACTTTACATAATTTGAATTGGATATGAGGTTGCCATGACAACGAGATAAGCATTACGCTGTCACACAGTAGAAATCAATTCACACATTTTAACTGAAGTTGAATTAAGTTCATACATTCAGGAATTTTGACTATGTACAGAATGTATTTTATATTTAATTTTATGGTAAAGAAAAACTATTTTGTGTGATAAGGGTAATTATCATACCGACGAGGGTAAGATACCACGACAAAACTAATCATGGGCTGGGATTGAATCTGTGACAGTATGAACCATAGATTTTTAAAACCATTACAATATGAACAGAGATATTCCGTTCCTTATTTAGCCCAACTAATAGTGATTTTTCCTTGTTATTGAATTTAACACCAAGCGGCATCCACAGTGACTTTAACGGCAGCACATATGTAGCCTTTGTAAAATACAAAAACTATCAGGCTTTGGTGCATATTTATAAAAAAAAAAAAAACTATAAATTAGGACTTTTGGGGTTTTCGTGGATATTTAAAAATTTAAGAATGGATCACAATACCTCCAGTGGGATATTTGTAGAGAATTAAAAAACCTACAAAATGGTTTTCTATTGACCCCGATCGTACCATTTTTCACCGAAAAATTCGGAAAAAATGTTTATCCATATTAATTTACAATATTAAGGGTAGATATTTAGGAAAATGATTTGTTTATTATATGTACTTCAAACAGGCAGAAGATGAAATTTGTCGCATTAATAGTTTTTGCACAAATGCAGAATAAACAATTTAGGCCTTTATGTGCCCTATTAACATGAGTGGCCCGATATTTACCGAATTTATTCTGAAAGTAGACATTAAAACCTACAATTCTTGTATCTTCGATTTTTGAATAAGTTTGATAAAATATGATAAAAATGCTTCCGAACATAGCGCGAAACGCGTAAATTAGTGGGAGAACTAACAGCTGAAGAGAAGAGAACGGCAGGCTGCGCGCATCACGCTGCTGGTTCCCCCACTACCACTACTTCTCCCTCCATCACGCAAATTTACGCTTTTCTCGCTACGTTCGGAAGCTATTTTATTATAACATTATTCAAAAATCGGAGATTTACGAATTGTAGGTTTTAATGTCTACCTTCAGTGATTCGTTTGGTAAGTTTAAATCGGGTCACTCAGAGAAATAGGGAGCATTTTAAGAAAAAGTAAAGTAAGAATGTTCTTGATATTAAGGAAACCGTATTTAATTTTGACTCAAATAAACTGTTTGCTATTAAATTTACAAGTATTACGCATCTTCAAGTGTAAAAATTAAAAAATAAACTCTTATTTGCGTCCTGTAGGTGTAAATATAACAAATATCTTTTATACAACAATTTGCACCAATTTATCAAAATAAAATATTTATTCGATCTTGCTGGTGAACCGCTGTCGTGAGTTGAGCGAATTTCCAAAATTAAGTTTATATGTTTTAAGATTTCAATCTATTATCCGGGAAATTGCTTCACGAAGGTAATGAATAGCTGCCTACGTGTACGAAATATAATTTGTTTGCACCACCGCCTTCAGCCCCGCCTCACGCGCTGCTTCGTTCTGTTTGCAATAGTACAATTCGCTTCGCTCTACCTTGCAGCCTCGGATCATGATTGACCTGTCCCATCGGTATTTTATGTTTTGTTAGGTTTTGGGCTAACTAGGTTGGCTGTAAAGTCGTGTAAAAGAAAGAAATGTACAGAATAATCTTCTCTATTTGTATTTATTTGTATTTTAGATATAAACACAAAAACGTTTCATCCTATTGCGAAATATCTCAAAAACGTGTTTGATCCAAATCAGGTGTTTTATTTATAATATGTAATAACAGATGTGATTACAGAATTATAGTACAGTAAGCCTTTTTCATAGATTTTTTTGTAATTGTTTTTAATTTGTTAACCTAACCAAAAAAAGCTACAGTTTGAGAAAAATAATTAACTGATTTAAATTTGCCAAGTTGATTACTATGGTAATGAATGTTAATACTTGCGTTTGTTTTTATTTTGTGAAGCAATTTTTCTAGATCGTGTAAAAATGTTCTCCGCACGATAATCGTAGAAGTGTTTTCCGTTTTGTTATTTAAACTTGTTATAATTTTTGTTTGAACTCTATTTTTCGAATTTCACTATAAATTGACGTGGAGTATTTTTCAGAGTATTGCACGTAAATCACCCACCGTGGAGATGTTCAAAAAAATATTACCGCACTATTAAAAAAACGTCATGAGGAAACATTCGTGATATCCGGGTTGCTTGTAAACAATTGATCAAAATCAGAGAAGTAGTTTTTCATAATTAATTCCTTTTGTAAACTACCCTTAGATTACAAGGTACAGGTTATGCATCAGTCAACTGATTACAGAAATACAAAGGGCTCTTTACTTTCTTAAGTTCATAACCGAATACAACCAAGTTTTATAGAGTCTTAGACTTTTTTTACAGCAAATTATTATTACTAAACTATCATTCTTAGAATCTTTTAAAAACCAGTTTTCATTAAAAGTTATAGATTACAAACTTCCAACATTGCGAAAAATAAACTAAAGTTTAAGTTAGGTATTACGTTTATAATATAAAAATATGTTTATGAAATCGTAAATAAGTTTACACAATAAATCGCCAGCAATGTTCTTCCAATAATGCATGTCAAACGGTTTGGCAGCTCGTAGCTCGGCGGATTTATTTCTTTTATTCCTGCAGGAGACTCGAGTAGGAAAATATGCTGCCAATAACCATCATCCCTTTCTGCTTATGAATGATGGATTCTTTCCCGCATGTTTCCTGTTTAAATTCAGGAGGTTTGACGAGGCAAGAAGTTGTGTGCATGACTGGAATGTAAATCAAGTATTGGAAGATACGCGTCACATTGCTCAAACATGCGTAGCACTAACTCTGTACAGTACATAAACACATAGCACAAGGGTCCACAAGATTGGTCTAAATAGTTTTCAGATTAGTTTATTGTATAATGTTTATTTAACATTGTTAGATTGGTCGTAACTGTATGAATACTTCAAGACATGCACAAAACACTTGAAAAGAATATATGCCTTTTTATAATAACTAAATTATTGAAATTATTTGTTTACAGTAATAATTACAGATTTATTTTAAATAAAAAATTGAAAAGTAATATCTATGATATATCAAACGTACACATGACATTGTTATATGGACAAATAGTATTTACTACATAGACTATACCAGGTATCTAAAAAGTCCCTTCCCCCCATAACTTTGAAACAAGTATAAATAAATAAATGAGCTACGGAGTACCTATATATGACACAGGGAGATGAATTTTGGTGTAACCGACCATTTCACCCCTACCCCAAAATAGGGGGGGGGGTTGAGAGGGGCAAGGGGTGAAATCTTAAATACAAACCTCCATCAAGTGATACATTCATTTAAAGGGCTTGATAAATGAAGAAGAAAGGCACAAATCAGAGGTATCTCTTAACCCTATCGAAATTTCTTAGATTAATCATTTTCAATAGGGTTAAGATAGGGACCTCTAATTTGTGCAATTCTTCTTCATTTATCAAGCCCTTTAAAATGAGGTGTCACTTGATGCAGCTTTTTATTTAAGATTTTTGAATTGCCAGAGGGTAATTCTACCAGCATCTTAACCAGCATTTTGGTGTAAGGGGTGAAATGGTCGGTTACACCAAAATTAATTTCCCTATGTCATATAGAGGTACTCTGAAGCTCATTTATTTATTTCTACTTGTTCCAAAGTTAAGGGGGGGGGGGGGAGGGGAATTTTAAGACACCTAATAGTTGGTATAATAGTTGAGGCCAAATGGGGTGTTATCTTATGTACCAAATAGCTGGTATCTGAGGCTTTGCTCACAGATGTGCTTAAATAAATAAAATTACTATAGGGTAAATATTGTGCCTTACGTTACCACGCAATAATAAAAAAACGATTTTAGATCCAAGTTCCATGGCCCAAAAAGGCACAGTCAGCTTCGCTCAAATCGATCTCAAACCTACATCAAATTATTAGCTATGTATTAATAGCCGCTAAAAATCCCGCTGTCCGACATTTTGTTAATCATAACGAACATACAAATTACAAATCAGGGTTTTAGGTGTATTTAACATCTAGGAGTACATTACACATTATTCTGTGTTTTGATATATATGTAATAGTTAAACCAGGGTATACAGTAAATTAAAACATAGACAATTTTGCCAAGGTGTTCAGCCTTTGATCTAAATCAATATTTTAAAAATGTTTGAATAGGAACACTAAATATTTCCGGGACAAAAAGTAGCCTATATTAGTCTCTGAAAAGTCATCTACATGCAATCAAAATTGGTTCAGCCATTTCGGAGATTAGCCCGGACAAACAAACAGACAGACAACAATTTTAAATACATGGTTTTGTTTTGGTAAAGTGCGATTGGCCATATGAGCTTAGTAAAAAGTATTTGTTTCGAAAACACAGACAGACACTTCAGTTATATTTATATGTATTTATAAATAACCTCATGTATTTTGTATAGGCCTACTAACTAAAATTTCAACAGAAGCCACCGCTTTAACACATTTCCGCTGATCCAACTACTGTATAATACAATCACAAGTTGTATTGCTTTTTTTTTGACGGTGTGAAGCTTTCATTCAACCAAGTGGTTGATAATTGCTTTAAAAGGCATTACCTAGCAGAAATAAAGTCAAAATAAACCTTTATTAATTTGAAAATTCTTCATAAAGTAGTTTTTTAGTTTTCGTTGTTTACACCGAGGGCTGCAAATATTTAACATAAACACTAAGAACTACGAGATTTTATATGTCAAACATTTAAATTCTTAGTTCAAATTTTATACACAGAATATTGTGTTCAAGTGATACATTGTTTCAATCGGATAGCGAGAAAAATTATAAAAAAAAAAAAAAATCGCCTTATATAAATCCTTATATATAATACGTGAAGCCGTTTTTTGTAAACACAACTCCTCCCTTATTTCTGGACCAATTTTAATGTTTGAGGTTTCAAAAAATTCGTCTCATTTCGTAGTTTTGCAATAAGGTTTTAGATGTCAAAAATTCTTAACCTTAATGGCGTGAGCTAATCTCAAAGGTCGGGTTTTCCCCATAAGATTAACATAGAACGAATTTAAAAAAAACATTTCTATATAAAACAGCTGTTTATAATAAGAAACAAACTAATCCAGCTGCTTTCGTGGATGTAAATAATTATGTTTATAGTATTCAGGAGATTATAAAAATATTTCTATACAAAACAGCTGTTTATAATAAGAAACAAACTAATCCAGCTGCTTTTGTACAAGTAAATAATGATTTTTAACCAACAGATATTACAGTTGATTCGGATGTCCAGCTTTTAGTACATACAAAATAATATTTTAAGTTAGGCCTATTTTGAACCAACACAATGTTTCAACACACAAACCAATAAAAACTTGGGTAAAGGAATTTAAAAATAAACGGTATCAGTTAACTGACACAAACTTTCTCCCAACTTACTGTAGTCAAAATAATATTGTTTTTAATCATTTTATTTACTACTTTTTAGAACAAAACAAAAAAATAATATTCTACCTACGTCAATCGTATAAAAAAGTTATTGTCCCAGGCGGGATTCGATCGCGCGACCTTTGAATTACTGGCCGTCCTCGCTACCGTTGTGCTACCCCGTGCGGCCGTCGCCGTGATGCTAGATTGACAACATAAACTTGTTTATTTTTTAACATTTCCCCATAATTATGAAACGCCGAAGTTTTGATAAAAGCGGGTGGTGTCATTTTGTTTGGCATCTCAAGCACTATAAATACTGAAAATTTGATCAAAATCGTTAGAGCCGTTTTTGAGAAATTTGCATTTTTGTCGTTTTTTATTGGTTTTTAGGGGTAAATTACCCTTAAAAATTAAAAATTCCAAAAAATGAAAAAAACGCCTGGAGATATTAGGGTTTAGTACCTACATACCAAATTTCATGAAAATCGGACCAATAGTGTCCCCTCTGGTCGTGTATACATACTGACACACTGACAGACAGACACCACGTTAAAAACACTTTTTTGGGTTCAGGGAGCACCAAAACAAAAAATTCCACTAAAAATATTTTTGGGTTCAGGGAGCACCAACACAGATAATTGCACTAAACCATTTTTTGGGGTTCTGGGAGCACCAAAACAGATAATTCAACTGAAAATTCAAATTCGAACATTTTTACGAAAACAATACTTTCTCCATATACTACGTATAGGGTGGAGAAAGTAATAAGAAAACACTATGTTACATCCTAAATAAAAATAATTAAGACATATAGTAAACCTATTTGTTGATAATATACGGTAATTGATAGTGAGTAACTTTTTGGTTAGGTTTTTTATTAAGTGTAGGCCTACAACTGAGCGTTACTGGTTCTTTTAACCTTTATTATAACTGTTATTATAAAATATAGAAAATAATTTGATTTGAACCAACATGATTTACCATCTTGGTTTTGAGGTTATTGTTAATCCTACCCCCTTTATTATAAATAAAACATGACATATGTTTTTAGAAGGTTCCATCGGGGGTTGGCGTGCGGAGCACGCAGGGGTCTCCCCTAGTGTATTTAGAATACAGTAGTAATCACTTTCGAATTACCAAAATGATTTTTATCACGTTTTTAACGTTCCTCCGTAAGCAATTCAGTAGCCATCGAACTAATAATTCATAAAATTTTATTTATAGGATCTCACAAATTCGGACATATACATAAAATTGAAGTGTCTGTCTGTAATATCGAGGCGAAATAAATACGGTTTCCAAAGCTCATATGGTTGTTTACACTTTACCAAAACCTAAACATAATTTTATTTTTATTTTTGTCTGTCTGTTTGTCCGGTTTAATCTGCGGAATGGCTGAACCAATTTTGACGAAGCTTTAATTTGCATGTAGAAGACATTTTAGAGATTAATCTAGGCCACTTTTTATCCCGGAAATAATTAGGATTCCTATTTAAAAATTCAAAAATTGTGGATATAATTATGGGTTTTGCGAACGAACGTGACATGCGACCATTATAAATAAAACAACTGATTTGGATCAAAAGCTTGACGCTTTGACAAGATTTTCTGCGTTTTAAATTACTGTAAATGCTGAAACATTACTTATATTAAATCAAAACAGTATGCAATGATATGAAATGTATTCACAGGTGAAATTTATTACACATTAAAACTGGATTTATAATTTTTATGTTCGTTCGGAATTTATGAGTAACTAACTGGCGGAAAACGGGATTTTATGCATTTACTAGCTGACCCGTACGGCGTTGCCCGTGGTGGTTGGTATTTTCAGTCTTTTTAACGTAATTGTATTCTTTTTAAGTGTTCAGTCAGTGAGTGGTATTTGGCTTTTATAAATATAGATCTTAAATAATAAAAGCACTATTGTCATAATAATAAAAGATCTGAAATTATGATTTTAGTAAATTTGATCCCCCCAAACCCCTCCTAAAATTTCGAAATTTTGCATACCCTTTCTTAGTGAGCACCTATGGCCCTAGAGGAAGCTACATACCAAATTTCATTCCAATCCATTCGGTAGTTTTGAAGAAATAGTAATTTAATAACTTTGATCCCCAAACCCCCCTAAAATTTCGAATTTTTTCAAACCCTTTCATAGTAAAAAGCACCTATGGCCCTAGAGGAAGCTACATACCAAATTTCATTCCAATCCATTCGTTAGTTTTGAAGAAATCGTTTTTTAACAACTTTGATCCCCTCCAAACCCCCCTAAAATATCGAATTTTTTCAAACCCTTTCTTAGTGAGCACCTATGGCCCTAGAGGAAGCGACATACCAAATTTCATTCCAATCCATTCGGTAGTTTTTGAGAAATTGTAATGAGTGAGTCAGTGAGTCAGTGGGTTTTGGCTTATATATATATAGATTGGTGTATAGCTAATAATGTAGGCCTATGATTTTTTGGACCATGGAATTCGGATTTAAAATCGTTTTTATTTTTGATTGGGTGTAATAGTAAGGCACACTATTTACCCGCTAGTCCTTTTGTTTATTTAATCACATATGCGAGTGAAACCGCATGTGCCAGCTGTTATGAAATATAAATGACAAATGAATAAACAAGACAAAATGTTATTTCGTGTTACTGTGGTAGACTTTAAAAGTACTTCAACTACAGTTATGTTTTTTGTCACATGTTTCAAACTGACTAATCTAACTTCACCGCTTGGACCAAACAGTCTGTCATCAGATGTTTTAGTACTCTCAGCTTTGGCAGTGTCGGACAAACAATTACTTAAAACCTTTTTTGGCAAGCCAAACATAGATCCCCCACCCCCCATCATTAACAAAAGACAACAAAACCCAGTCACTAACCTAACACATAGAGTTATATTTCACGTTAATACGAAAATGTGTTGATAATAAATATAGTAACCTTTGACAACCAAGAAATTTCTGAAAAAAAGTTAATTTTCTATCAGTGTTTACTTTTATATAACGTATTGTATTAAAACATAATCAAAAGATCAGCACTAATAAACCTAGTTATACTCTACAAGACCCTCGGATTTTCTCTGGTAGGAAGAAAAGGAAATTATTTACAAAATTCTGGAAACCAAAAATAGCTTTATCATATTATCATAACAAGAAATAGGCCAATAGCATGAAGATAAATAAAATAATACGTAAAAATACACATTCCGAACATAAAATACAGAGTGTTCCATAAGAAATTCGAAAGTTGTCCGCCATATTGGAAAATGGCGGCAAATTTATGAAATTTAAAATTCATGTTTTTAATAGTCACTAAAATATCTTTGAAGTCCCCTATTTAAAGTTTGCTGTACTTTTGTACTTTTGGAGATCTGAATGGTTACCTAGTTAAAATGGACACTCTGTGTAGGCTATATAAAAATTCTAAAATGCATCTCCAGAAATATCAGTTCAAACGTAAAATGTGCAATATTTAAGTTAGTATAGTGTTTGATTAAATTTAGAGTTAAAAGAGTGTATAGTGAACATCATCACTAATGTATTTTGTGTTAATAGGCATTGTACTGTTTTCCAGTGGCTTATAGAAATAAATATCATAGTTAATGAATATAGTTGGCTGCAGCGCAATAATCTATATCTATATCGATATACATAATTAATTTGCTAGGGGTTATTTTGTGAGTAGAACTCCTCCTAGAGTTTTTAACCGATTTTGATGTTTTTGGTGTCATTTTACAAAGCTCACTCTGAAGTTGTGCTTCCCTTAAAATGAGCTCAATGTATGTTAAGGGCTTCGCCTCAGTGGCCCTCAAAGTTGCCATGTTAATCTTATGGAAGGTCAATCTTAAGGAAGAAGAAGAAGAAAGATTTCTTTTGATTTTATCAGGGGCACAAAAAACAGCTGTTCGTACGAAAAGCTTAAAACAGCTGATTTTGATCAACATCTTATTTTGATCAACAACTGATTTGGATCAAAAACTGAATATAATTTTAGGTTAGGTAAATCAAGCAATAGCGAAGCATTGCCCGGTCCACTAGTATAATATAATTAATAATATAGTTGGCCGTGTTAGAATGTGCTTATTTGATGACTAGGATGACTGGACCAGGAACATGTAAAATAAATAAATCCTAAACACTAGAATAATATCATTATTTAAATAATAAAAACTAATTAATTGACAAATGAAATACGTGTTAATGTAAGCTAATGTAAGTTCTAAAATAATTCGACCATGCTTCTAAACCGCTGACGTGAGTTTATTAAGTTTGACCTCTGGCAAAATTAAGTTTGTATGTTTTAAGGTTTCAACCGACTACTTCTACGAAATTGATCTACTCACGAAGGTAATGAATAGCTGCCTCTGTTTACGAAATGTATTAGTGGAATTTGTTAGCACCTAAGCCTCTAGCTTAGCCTTGCTGTCTCGGGTTATAGACTGCTTCGCTTCGCTCGCACCGTACAAACTCGTCCGTCGGCCTCGGAACAGAAGATGCCCCCACGTGTATTTGAACGGGGTACTTTTATGGTATTTTACGTTTTTATCGGGCCCAAGTGAGCTATAATGTCGTGTAAAAAAACAGAATGTGCAGAATAATATCCTACATTTAGTTTTTTTGGATGAACCACAAAAACAATATGAATTCTCGTACGAAAAATCTAAAATGCGGCCGCTAGAGTGCGAACACTTATATACATACTAGCTGACACGTACGGCATTGCCCGTGGTGGTTAGTATTTTCAGTCTTTTTAACGTAATTGTAATCTTTTGAAGTGTTTAGTCAGTGAGTGGTATTTGGCTTTTATATATATAGATCTTAAATAATAAAAGAACTATTGTCATAATAATAAAAGATCTGAAATTATGATTTTAGTAACTTTGATCCCCCCAAACCCCTCCTAAAATTTCGAAATTTTGCATACCCTTTCTTATAGAGCGCCTAAGGCCCTAGAGGAAGCTACATACCAAATTTCATTCCAATCCGTTCGGGCGTAATTTGAGGATGATCAAAAACGCATTCAAAACGCAAGGAAAAATGCAAAAACGCCTATTTCTGGCGTAATTTTGGGAGAATCTCAAACATTTTTTAACAGACTACTTTTAGGCCTTAAACGAACCTAAGGCTAACAACAGACGAGACACCGGTGTACGGGACACTGCCAGCTTCTCGCGGGGAGAGACACCGTAGAGCCACAGAATCTGGTAGCGCGCTACTCAGTGTCTCATCTGTTGACACACATTTAATTGATAGTACATTTAGTGTCCCGTACACTGCCCGTACACTAGTGTCCCGTACACCGGTGTCTCGTCTGTTGTTAGCCTTAGTACCAAATTTCAACATTTTCTGCCAATTAGTTCTCGAAAATGCTGAGAAAACTAAAAAAATCGTTAGAAAAACGCGAATATTGGGCGTATCTTTGGGATGTTTTCAAAATCCGTTCTTAGAGGGCGTCTAAAGGTCCAACTGAACATGCATGCCAAATTTGAACTCATTTGGTTCAGTAGATTTTTAGTACTGCTGATGAATGAATCAGTGCCATTTCGCTTTTATATAGATATATATATATAACAAAATTATTATATTGTATTAAAACGTGTTCTGGGGACCATGATCGGTGCTCATTTACTACTCCCGACCTTAGGTCTATAATCATAAGGGTTACTGCAGTATCCCATATTTTCTACGGAAGTTCGCTAAGGCATTGTTTTCTATTGTTTAAGAATTTTAGGAAGATTGACCTGTACTTATTCTTAACTAAATTGATTGGACACCTACCGGAACTTTGCTACACTCAGTAATTTACTTGGACAAGTTTGACGTCTAAAGAAGTTGTTCAGCTACGATCCAATTAAATTTCCGTTACATTCTGAGAGAAACACAAATACATGTCTATGTGTGAATAACACTTTACACCTTACAAAATGTATTATAAAAATTATATTTATCTGAGACCGAAAAACATTGAACTGAGTCTAAACTGTTTACGATATAGTCAGCCATGTAGCCAAGGGATTCTGAAAGTTCAAAACGATTGAAGACCATGTGTCGCTGTTGGAAATAAAAATAATATTTCATGCTTGTCGATTTGAAAATGTAAAATTATAGTAAATTATTTCTTAAGCGGGTGCGTCCTTATGTGTAACATTAGTGGGCGCGTGGGCAAAAAAAACCAATGAAAATACTTAAAGTTAAATGCACTCAACATTCTATTTTTTTTTATTTGTAATAAATTTTCTGTTTAGACACTTTCTCAGCAAGGGTTAATTTAATTAAATTAGAAGTAAAAAAACATGGATCAAGACCGGGATTTTTAATGAAACTTGTAGCATTAATTTAGAAGATAGTATAAAAAGAGAAATGTTTTACAAAATAATTACATCATGCTAAAAAGTTAATTATATAATTTAAAAATATAATTAAATTACAAGTGAAAAAACATGAACCAAGACCGAGATTTGAACCTATGAACCAATGCTTCGTATATAACACCACTGTAAGCTGCAAATGGAATTAAGATTGTTTTCAATATCGTATATACGAGGTATTCAGTCTATTGGTTCAATAAATGCAGTAAAACCGTACAAGTGAGATGACATCGACCAATATCTGGTGTGATCATGTTGGCTCATTTGGTAGAGCGTTACGACGGAATGGTAAAGGGGAAAACGGAGCGAGGGCCAGCCGATCTTTTGCCGTGGTGGTCATAAACTGTCAAAACAGCCAGGTAGGGCCGAGGGCCAGTCGACTCCCCAGAGCGGAAGTGATTCAGGGGAGGGGTAAGATTAAATGCATAGAGTACGACTCTAAACTAATTTCTATAGAAGAGTTTTACGTTAGGTTAGGTTAGGTTAGGTTTTTTTTAAATTATAATTATATAAAGTGATAATACGACGAAATATTATAATTATACAAATATTATAATCATACTGTTATCGGCAAAATACTGTGACTAAACAGTTTAGGTAAGTCCTCTAGTTTTTTTTTATTCTAATTATATAAAGTGATAATACGACGAAATATTATAATTATATAAATATTATAATCATACTGTTATCGGAATATATAAACGATAATTAAAACCTTTCCACCCCCACACCCACCGCACAGTAGAACAGGTCACTGATCCCTAGCCGGCTGGCCCTCGCTCCGCCAAGTCTCTGGCTGTCAAATTACCCTCGTCAAAGTTTTTAGGCAACTGGCCCTCGTCCCTAGACTCGGTAAAGGTCCTGGGTTCAAATTTCCGGTCTTGGTCCATGTTTTTCACTTGTAATTTAATTCTACTTTTACATTATACTGATTACACACTTAACCTTTATGCATTGTGTAATTATTTAGTAATTTTTTTTTCTTTTTAAGCTATCTTCTAAATTATCGCGACAAATTTCAGTAAAAAGGAACCCTTTTTTTAATGATCATTGTAAACTTCGTTTCAGACCAAAAACTAGGAGACAAATAATTTTTCCTATTTCAATTAGCTTCAACCTAACGGTTTCTAAATTTTTTGTGTTATTTTACTGGTATTTACAAAAAAATGGCAGGGTATAAACCTACCACAGCAGTCTTTGAAGCGACTGTACTACTGACAGAAACGTGTAAAACTAAAAACAAGTCAACTAGACAAGTCATAAATCTCTAGGAAGGTACTGAGCTGCGCGGCAATGTAGCCACACCTTCTTTATTTGTATAACAAAACTTGCAGGCCCGACCCGGCTTTGCACGGATAGACAAATAAAAGTTAAATGTATATTAACAAAAAATATATTATATCAATAAATATGTTACACTATGTATTTCTTATGGGGATTTTTAGTAACTTTGACCCCCCATACCTCCCCTAAAATTTCGTTTTTTTTTTAAACCCTTTTTTAGCGAGCACCTAGGGCCCTAGAGGAAGCCACATACCAAATTTCATTCCAATCCGTTCGATGGTTTGTTGTAGTAACTTTTAACCCCCAAACCTCCCCTAAAATTTCGAATTTTTTAAAACCCTTTCTTAGCGAGCATCTATGGCCCTAGAGGAAGCTACATACCAAATTTCATTCCAATCCGTTCGGTAGGTTTTAAGAAATCGTGATTTAGTAACTTTGACCCCCCAAAACCCCCCCTAAAATTTCGAATTTTCGGAAACAATTTCTTAGTGCGGGTCTAGAGCCTTTATAGAGTATTAGTGCCAAATTTCATGTTTTTGGGCCTCGTGGTTTTGGAGAAACTGTGATGAGTCAATGCGTCAATGGTATTTGGCTTTTATAAGAATAGATTTACCTACCCAAGGGTTAAATTTTACCCCAAGCGCTCACCTAAGGATTAAAATTTTAGATTATTTTGAATAAATAGCGCTTTATAGATAATATACACCGAATTTCAACCAATGTATTTTTAAAATTATTACTTTATTCTAGTAGTCTAGTAGATGGCTCTGCGTTTAGAAGTTGATCGTACGAAGATGACACTTGTCATTGCAACCAACACAAGAAATTAAAATAAATTTGAAGAGATCAACAATAAAGAAAGCACCATCACAAATTGGATCAACAAATACTATCACTGTGTAAATATGTAAACCCTGAAAATTTAACCCAATATAATAATAATCTACTACGTCAAAATTGTATTCTGTTCCATCGCACAATTCTCGGTAAAAGTACATTAAAAGTTTAAAAAAAAGAATAATACTCCAAATGACAAACCCAATTACGCTCTTAACTAAATAAAACATGTTCATGTACTAGCATTGTAATTATCTATCAGGAAATTCGTTATTTAAATCGAATGCTGATAACAAAATTCGATAACATTTATTACGTCCCAGTTGGGCTACGTGTCCGACATGACATGTATTGCATATTGGGGTCACGTTTATAAACAGTCGACGAATTAAAATTACCTTAATTTGATTTTGTTTCGTGAATGTATTTTTTGTTGCTATTTAATGAAAATATTTACTTTATGTCTGGAATTTATGCTGGGTTTGTACCTGTATTAGTGCATTAGTGCCATTTCTCTACGCAACTATACATAAGCACAATTTCAGTCTTGTTGAAGTGCCTCGTACAAACCGTAACTACCACTATAGTCAACCAGTCTCAGTTTACTGAAAAAGGATAACCCTCACATTCTGTATGATATACATTCTATAATATCTACTCTACATACAAGACGATTCGTCCTGACTGACTGACATGAATCAACGTGGAGCAAAAACTACTTAAGGGTCTGCTGTAGTGGCGGCCATCTTAGATTTTTATCCCATAAGAGCAATGTTAAATTTCAAACCATTTATTTCGTTTACTTTTTATCATAAAATTGTTTGCAAGGTCTCATTTTAAGCACAGTCACATCCGTTTTGCATTTTCTTAAATGCTTTTGATTTGTTGTGTAATTGACATTTGGAAGTACTAAGTTTGAATCTTTTTCCTAACACAATAAAAAAATAATAATGAAAAATAATTTGCAAGCCGGATCCGAAATTTTATAAAGAATATGCAGTTTTTTTTTTTCAACACTCAATTACAAAAGATAGACTTATAAAATGGTTTGAAATGAGGCAATGTCAGCGCAAGAAATTGCACTGTTTAGATAGGGATATAGTGAGAGGTGCTTGCATTTCCGGTTGCTTTCTCGTTTACTGGAGCAGACCCTTAAGATACAAATAAGGAAATTTAAAGGTTCTTATGGGACCATAGGAGCACACTAAGAAAGGATTTTACAAATTTTTTATTTTAAAAAGTAGTTAAAATTCCAAACAGCTATTCGGATTAAAAGATGTTTACATGTTTGTTTACATTCATTTCCATAACAACTTTACGATGTTCTTCACAACCGACAGATCGTTTAGGTTGGATTAACAAACTAAAAGCAAACAAAAACAAATAAACGGTACTAAAAACTGGCACATACTTTATCACAAACATATTTAAATTACTAAACAGATTCACTGTGACTTCATAAAATTGTATTAAAGTAGGACAGGGGATACATTAAAGTAAGAGAGTAACTAATAACAATAATTATTATTATTAGTTAGAGAGAAAACTATTCAATCGATTTCAAACGAACTTGCACCAAACATGTCAATTAGGCCTGTATAGAAGCACGAAAAAAGGTTTTGAAAAATTTGAAAAACAACAACAATTAGCTAAACGAGATTTTTTAGAAAGATGCGGTTTTTTGCATATGGTAGGGTACATTAAGGGCTACAAATAAGCCAAATTCTATGAAAATCGTTAGAGCCTTTTTTTTATAAATAATAATAACTGATTTTTTGATGGTTTTTGACCAAAAAGGTTTTTTTTCAAAATTTTTCAAAACCTTTTTTCGTGTATCCATGCAGGCCTAATTGACATTTTTGCTGCAAATTTGTTCGAAATCGATCGAATAGTTTTCTCTCTACCTTTGTCTACATACAGACAGACATTTAAAGTAAAAACAGTTGGTACTTGGTGAAACTCCATAATAGGGATAGAAATAACCAATTGGTAAAATTTCACAATTTTATAAAACATATGTTTCACCGTTAGGCATCATCAGGCTACTAAATTGAAATACAGCAAGTATCTTACAACTAACATACAAACAAAAACAGAAGGAGTGGGAGTGACAATGGAAATGACCAGGGAGGGCAATGGAATGTGGCCTAGGTAAACACTGCAAGGGTAAGGTGTGGTTACATAATGGGTTTTAACAAGGGGGATGGATTATAATATTGTGAAATTTTACCAATTGGTTATTTCTATCCCTAGACAGACATTTTGTAAAAAACACTTTTATGTGCTCAGGGGGTCCCAAAACGGATATTTCCACAAAAATATCAACATCGATTTTTTGCGATCACTATGCTTTCTCTATACTAATAGTATAGTGAGAAAGTAAAATCAACTAAAAATGCTTACTGTATTATAATTATTCAGATCAAACGTCTGTTGTTACAAATTATAAATAAAATATGTGATTTGTATCAAAAACCGAACATACTTTTAGGTTAGGCCTACATTGAACCAAAACACGTTTATTTGAAACCAATTTGGCAAATTTAGAATCAGGTCGTTATTATTCACAACTAGCAGTTTTTTTAGATTAGGTAAACTCAAACAAAAGGATTACTGTGTTATAAGTCAAAATCTGAAATTACACACTATACATTCCTTTAGTTTGTAATATCTAAATTTGTTTGAATTGTTGATTATTTAAGTATTAATGATGAAATTACAACTCATGCCGCAATTCGAATTATTGAGGTTGTGCGAGTCTATTTCGATCCTACATTAACTATGCATAGGTCACCACTCAACCTTCATTTCCGTGAACATATCAGAGTATAAGATAATCTGTTTGCATTGGCTTCTCTATAGATGGGCGCCGGTATTGGTGAGCGAAGCAAGCAGGGGTGGAGCACCTATTATCTACATATATTAACGGTGTTGACTGATGTAGAATCAACGTAGATAAAAAATTACTTAAGAAAAAATGCGAAACTTTATCTATAATACTAGTGGACCCGGCAATGCTTCGCTATTGCTATTGCTTGATTTACCTAACCTAAAATTATATTCAGTTTTTGATCCAAATCAGTTGTTGATCAAAATCAACTGTTGATCAAAATCAGCTGTTTTAAGCTTTTCATACGAACAGCTGTTTTTTGTGCCCCTGATAAAATCAAAAGAAATCTTTCTTCTTCTTCCTTAAGATTGACCTTCCATAAGATTAACATTGAAACTTTGAGGGCTACTGGAGCGTATCCCTGAGGACCGACGTAAATTATAATGGGATTCTGCTCATCTACAGGACACTACCTTTCTAACGGTATGCTCGAATTTCTCCTACGATGCACACAAGCTGAGAAAAAAGGACGACAAGTTTTGTGCTTGCCTATTAATATATAGATTTTTATGGGGTCTTACACGCACACTGAGAAAGGATTTTGCAAAAATAGTGTTGTTTTAAAGCGTAAATATAGTGAACATTCATTGGTTCACTTCCTTAAGGTAACAGATAAAACAGCTGTTTCTGTTCATACGCTAAGCAACACATGTTTGATGAATACCGGCAACAAACTTAGAAAATTTAGAATTAGTTCATTACTCTTCACAACGAACAGTGTTTTTATGTTAACAAAATAAAAGCAAACGTAAACGAAAATTATTACTGTATTAAAATTCAATTCAAACATCTATTGTTACATATTATAAATAAAACAGCTGATTTGGATTAAATAGATAACATAATTTCAGGCTACTGAAAGCATTTACATTTATTGCCTTTTTTTTTTTCTCACGTCAGCGGTTCAGTTGCGTGAACTAATTAATATCACATTAACCTATAGTTTAGATAAAATAAAACCTGAACACAAAATCTCACAATAAATAAGTTTGCTAACCTCAAACGCGTTTCAACGACAATTTAGCCATCCTTAATGATTCACGGGCTACAGTAACCAAACAACTAAACTAAAAACATCGAGGATGGTGACAATGTCGTTGAAACGCGTTTGAGGTTAGTAAACGTATTTACTGTGAGAGTTTGTGTTCGAGTTTTATTTTAACTAGTTACTTTCTCACAAGTGAAACGCATTAGTTATTTATATATCATATAGTTAAATTTTTTTTAGTATTAAAACTCATCAATATCTGATCTAATATCAAAACTGGGAGTCTAACAAGACGCATTCAAAGTGTGTTATGACATGAACATAAGCCGCAAAATATTTGTTTTGCGCTAATGAAAATCATAACTATAAGTTTACGATCCCATAAATATTTCACCATTATAAAGTTTCCACACGTATGTTGCACGAGTTTATCTGTACGATAACGTCAGACCAACCTAAGCCAACAACAGGTTATAACTGCTTTTTAATCTATCTAGAACAACCTAAACAAACTACAGATTATAACTGCCTTTACAATTTATGAATATGTTACACAACTCTCATATCATAATGACACGTGCAGTGTAATCACGCTAGCAGGTGGGCAAAACGTGACAAATTTTATCACCTGTGTTAACTTTAAAAACTAATGAACATTTTATCATTTTGTAAATACTAAATACATCATTAAAGTGCATATGTAAACAGTGCCATCAGTTATGTCGGCCTACGACCAGTTTTTAAATCGGTTAGGCGTTCAAAGTGATTCAAATTTAAAATGCAGCACTTATTTCCAAACTAGTAAGCCCCCGTGAAAATCACAGACAGAATAGTTAGATGCACATCAGAAACACATAATTTGAACAAAAATACAATTTAAAAACAACATCCTTTATCCAGATCTACCTATGATGACGGTTATTTTTAACTCGGTAATTGTGTATAATTATAAAGGTAGTAAAACTGTAGGCCTATTTGTTAAAATTCTGTATTTATATTCATTATTATACCGGGTGTCCAACGAAGAGGTCCCTATTTTTGAATGAATATATTAGATGCACCGAACACTCTACAAACCTGAAACTCAACAGTATTAACATACACATATCGAAAAGAATGACACCTGAGTATCAGTTAATTCTGACACATTAGGACAAAATGGCGGG
>JAGFPH010006293.1:21501-38259 GCA_018207615.1 Philaenus spumarius
AACTAAATAAAGGGTATGTTTATTTAGCAGAAGTATTCGTTGCCATGGTAACTATAAATAGATACAACATTAGGCTTACCTCTAATAAAATACAGTTTAAAAGAAAACAGACGATTATTGTAATGGCATTGAAAACATTTGCATCAGCTGTGCTTCGTTTAAAAGAAAACAGATGATTATTGTAATGACATTGAAAACATTTGCATCAGCTGTGCTTTGTATTATTTAAAATGGACAAATTTCACTTTTTAATTTAATAAAAAGACGTAGAAAACGAATTTTCCCAGACTGGTGACCATTTCCAATCGATTTCTCGTGGCCAAAAGCCCCATATAAAATCAAAAAATCAAAAATCCTTAGACGGAGATTCCAGATCCATTTAGCAGACAGACAATTATCTCTCGCTTTAGAAGATAAGATAAATGGTACAAAGAAATCTCGATATTCATTTTTAAACACACGGTATATTGGCTCCAATACGTCTTTTAGCAACGCTAAAGAAAAGCCTTTTGCGAAGAAATTAATTCGGTTCGTGACAAAGAAACGGAAGAAAATGCATAAACGAATTATTTGTTGACACAAAACCTGACAAAATTTCAACTTGTAAAATATAGTTACATTTTAATTGGCATGTGCCACTCTACTTGAAACTAAAGGCAATAAGTGTCAATCCAATAGACAGAAGGAAAGTTTGCGTGCAATAAGCTAGACCACAAAATTTAAATTGCTGTCCTGTGAACAGTAATGGGCATTTGATATTTTCAAATATAATTATTGAAATAGATTTTATATTTTTTAAATATGGAATTATAATGAACATGCATTTTGTATAATAAGTGTTATTATTATTATTAGCAAATTTCCATAGGAAGTTGAGCAATTGCAAGACACCCTAATGGTGAGACCTAAGGTCGGGAGTGGTTAATGAGCACCGATCATAGTCCCTAGAACACGTTTTGGGTTGTCTTTACAAATTGTATATACAGTAGAACTCCAATTATCCGGATTAATTGGGACCGGACCCGATCCGGATAATAAAAAATCCGGATAATTGGATTAATCTTGAAAAAAGGCTGTTTTTAGGAAAAAAAGCTAAACAAAACACAATAGAGAACATTTTTACGGTATTTATTATGAAAAAACAATATCAATGACAATGTTTACATTACGTAATATTTACAAACAATATTAAATCACTGTAAAATACATTATTTCTTGAACATACCAGGCAGAGTCAGCTGTTTTGCTACCTTAAATCGATTCCGCGCCGCCAAGTCTCGCATCCGTTTGACTATGTTCTTATTCAAATCTGATCCGGATAATTGGCGATCCGGATAATTGGAGTCCGGATAATTGGAGTTCTACTGTATATGTTCGTAATCTAACTGCCGCATTTTACGTTCGTTTTGGTAAAATTTGGTACATTGGTTGGCTTTCTAATTCGCTCGGTCAAAAAATCCAACAACAAAAAAACCTTATAAAAAATCCAACACCCAGAAGATCGTTTTTTGACCGGTAGTAAAACATTTTTGAGATTTTCCGTATTAGAAAGATTTTTTTAGGGGTTTGACTAAAAAAATAAATATAAGAGATTATTCTGCACATTTTGCTTTTTTACACGACCTTATAGCCCGCCGGGTCCTCCCAAAATCGTTCAAAACGTAAAATACCCTAACAATACAATAAAAGGCGAATTTTTCCTCTTCGGGCGAAGCGAAAGAATTAATCTGAGACCGCAAGGTCGAGATGCAAACTCTCAAAGCAGGGTGCAAACAAATTCTTCTAATATATTTCATACACGCATTCAGCCATTCAGCGCCTTCGTGAGTAGACCAATTTCCCAAATAGTTGGTTGAAAGCCTATAACATATAAACTTAATTTTGGAAATTCGCTCAACTCAAGTCAGCTGTTTAGTTGCCGGGTCGAGTTATTTGAAAATTGTTGTTTTGTAATTTTCCAAAGCAACGAGAACGATAGTAAAATTAATTCAAGTAAATAAAAGAGAAACTGAAATCAGCTTATTGATAGTACAATGTTATCATAAATCGTAAAATATTGGCGTTTTTCTCACTAAGTTATAACAATCCGTTGTAGTTGATCTCATTTATTATGTGTTAAATTAAAACTCTTTGCCAATGTTTTCTTGTTACAATAATCGCGTATATATCATTGTAAAACCTTTTGAATTCGTATGTTTAATAATTTGTAAGCTTTATTTCTAATATAATCTAAAACAAAATAAACGGTAACAGGAACTGGCACATACTTTCTCACAAACATATTTAACTAACATATTAAACAGATCCACTGTGACTTTATAATTGTAGGTGGGGTAGGAGAGGTGATTTATTAAAGTAGGAGATTAACTAATAAATATTATTATTATTATCTAGAGAGAAAACTATTCGATAGATTTCGAACAAATTTGCACCAAACACGTCAATTAAAACACGGTTGACTCCTAAAAAATAGAACACCATTAATTAGAAGTAAAAAATTAAAGAAAACAGGTTCGATTATTACTTTCTCACTATACTATAGTATAGAGAAAGAATAGTGATCGCAAAAAAAATCGATGTTGAGATTTTTGTGGAAATATCCGTTTTGGGACCCCCTGATTCCAAAAATGTGGTTTTTACAAAATGTCTGTCTGTATGTCTGTATGTATACAAAGCTAGAGCGAAAACTATTCGATCGATTTCAAACAAATTTGCACCAGACATGTCAAGTAGTCCTGTATAGGTGCACGAAAAACGGTTTTGAATAGTTTTGAAAAACAATCCCCTTTTTGGCAAAAAAACCCAAAAATCAGTTATTATTTTTTTATAAAAAAAATGACTAACGATTTTGATAAAATTTGTCTTATTTGTAGCCTTTAATGAACCCTACCATATGCAAAAAACAGCATCTTTCTAAAAATTGTCGTTTAGCTAATAATAATAATAATAATAATAAATGATATTTGGGAGGTTTTGACCATAAAGGGGGTTGTTTTTCAAAAAAATTTTAAACGTTTTTTCGTGCATCTATACAGGAATAATTGACGTGTTTGGTGCAAATTTGTTCGAAATCGATCGAATAGTTTTCTCTCTAGATAATAATAATATTTATTAGTTAATCTACTACTTTAATAAATCAGCTCTCCTCCTACGTACCTACAATTATGAAGTCACAGTGAATCTGTTTAATAATTTAAATATGTTTGTGAGAAAGTATGTGCCAGTACCTGGTACCGTTTATTATTTTAGATTTTATTTCATTCCCTGATACATAGACAATCAGATACAAAATAAGAACATAACTTCATAATAAAGTATAAAATATAATAACAAAATGTAATATAAAATAAAGCTTAAATTAAAAAAAAAAAAATTGTGTGGTCGGGAGATCCCCGTCAGGAACCAAGTTCATCATGTATTTTCTTCAGTTCTTTTACCAGCCTCAACGTCAACATAGACACCTAATTTTAATCTTTCAAATGCCATTTATTAGTACATTGTTTTTTATACAAATGTTTACTGTTTCCATACGTTTAATTTTATAATAATAAAGGTCTAGAATTAATTATAACATCGAAGCTAAGATGGTAAACACAGTTAAATATCCATTAATTATAAATACAATCAATAAAAATAAAATATTCGTTCATTAGTCTAAGCCTAATCTAAAATTAGTTTGTGTGTCTTAACGGCAACATACATACAATAATTGTAGGTTAGGCCTAGACTTAAAATTATTGTCTATGCCTAACCTAAAATGAATGTATGTATGTTACTGTTAAGCAGGTAAACTAAATTAAATATACATACAATAACTTTATTTTAGGCCTAGATTGATGAACGAACATTTTATGTTTATTGAATGTATTTCAGCGCTAATATCTGTACTACGCCGGACGGAACCAATCGTCTCTTAATTTAAATTGATGAACCAAAACACATGTTTCTTGAATGTATTTACATTCATTGCCATAGCAACCAATTTTGCAACGCTTTTTCGTTACTCGAATCTTATATTTGTCATTGCCATAGCGACCAATCGTTACGCATTTTCTATTTATTAACTTCTAATGCAACCCGCGTTGTAGAATATGCATCTCAGCTTACGCGATTACTCACAGATTACAGACAGCGGTTTCGCTAGTTTGCCCCTCGACTTCGTCGCCACGGATTATTATGGAAAACCTCGCTTCGTTCGCAGCGGACGAACCGTACATCCCAGCCGAAGGCCTCGGATCAGAAGCTTCCTCAACGTGGATTTGAACCGGGTACTTTCAATAAGGTATTACGTTTTGATCGATTTTTGGGCAACCAAACGGCTCCAAGGTCGTTAAAAAAAACAAACAAAATGTGCAGAATAATCTCATGTATTATTTGTTTTAGTTGAAAAATTTCAAATTTTGTTTTACTTTTGGTCATAAAAAGTGCTTCTGGTTTTTAAGTTTGTCGGCTAACCGGCGTGTGTACCAAATTCGGACCAAATCGGAGGTAAAGATTTCCATGTATGTATAAAGTTTTCAATGACACCACAAAATGTTTTCTGGGGACCATGATCGGTGCTCATTCACTACTCCCGACCGTAGGCCACTGTAATAGCTCATCTTTCCTAAATAAATTCTCTAATATGGACGAGAGGAACGAGACATGTTCTCTTTAAAATAACCGTTAAATTTGGTGCGCAGTATGCTTGCTATCGATTCAAACACGTTTATTCCAGTTAGACATTTTTGTAGTACAGTTGTTATCTGTGACGGCGCACGTCTCTGCCCGGAATATTTGGAGTATATTTATCTTACAAGCAGAGGAGTATTTCTTCTGTTACTTGTTTAAAGGGTCACGCAAGAAAAGACAATGGATGTAGTGTCAGTTGTCTCGTTGGCGTTTTGTCACAGTCGTTGACAGGTTGATGGGCTGAAGGGGAAGGTGGGACGTGATGTATAACAAAATTACTGGCGCAAGGTCTGCACTTGAAATAATGTTTCCAAATATCATCTTTGACTTATGCACCTTGTTGGCCATAACAGATATAAATGTGATGTGTAAATTTTGTATTGGTCTTATTTTTAATCAATGTATAAAGAGATCAGTTGTAAATTAGAACAATAATACTGTTAAAGTTTTACATTTGTTTTACATTCTGAAATATTTTTGAGCACCTCTACTATATCACATTAAGTGTGAAAATCCTGTTTTTAGTGAATTTCCATAGCGAATTCTTTATGAACCAATTTTGGGGTGTTATTACAAATTTCATATAAATAAATATAATTATACTAGGGGAGACCCCTGCGTGCTCCGCACGCCAACCCCTAATGGAACCTTCTAAAAACGAATATTATGTTTTATTTATAATAAAGTTGAACGATTAATAAATAACCTCAAAACTAAGATGATAAGTGTTCAAATCAAATTATTTCTTATATTTCATAACAGCAGTTATAATAATGGTTAAAAGAACCAGCAAGACTCAGATCTACACTTTAAAACCCTACCTAAAAGCTAGAAATACAAAAATAATTGCTTCAAATTTTGAAATCAGCTGTTAATGGCAATATTGGAACAAACAGCTATATTATCTGTTATTTTATTTAATTGGTTGCTATGGTAATAAATGTAAATACATGTGTTGGTTTATCATTCTAGGCCTAACCTAAGAATTTCTTCCGACTAAATTTACAAATATTAAAATTAAAAAATGTTTTTATTGAATTGAATTATCAGGGAAAGTGTAGCTTTTTATTAGTAAAGCTATTTTTCAATCGGTTCAGTAGTGCCAGAGATTACCCCCCCCCCCCCCCCCCCTACATACAAACAAACAAAAAAACAAGCTTTACCTCTTTATAATATTAGTATAAATGTATGAAAAGTTAATAGAACAGCCATACAACCTTCTAAAAATCACACTTATAAGGTTTCTCTACTATGAGTGTGTTAACGTGTATCTTTTATAGGTTAATAAGGAGCAGATTTTATTTAAAAATATAATTTACATTAACTGTCATACTATTTTACAGAACAGCTATTTTATGTTTTTAATTTATTTGTTTAATAACAAATGTTTTAATGTAAACAAAGCAGACGTTTTTAAATTCTCATGTATTTCTTCTGGGGATTTTTCGGGGACCTCAAAAACCCTTTAGTTTTTAATGTTAGAAAAAACTTATATTTTTCCCTCGTTCCTTGAATCGACACTTTTAATTTCATACCTCTCCCATCATCCTCCGATTTACCAAATTCCCACAATTTTGAATTTAAAATTTCGCTTACAGAATTATATATAAGGATGTAAATATATGTGTTTTCGCAGTCTAACGGACTCAGTTTACGTCCGTTTAAAAAAAAAAATTGGTAAAAATGTTGGTTATCTAAGCCCGTCAGACGATTCCGTTAGCTAAAATTCAAACAACCGTAAGTACGTTTTGACTAGAAGTAAAATATTGTTTGAATTTTTCGTACTAGAATACAACTTGTTTTGGATTTTTTTTCTAAAATCATATATACATTAGAGGTGGGCGTTATTTAACGTAACAGGAAAAATAATACTATTAATGCGTTGCAGACTATTACCACGTTAATACGTTACGTAGGACACCCTATTATTTTTGTAACGTCAAGCGATAAAGCAGGGAAGGATACTGACGGACGTTCCAGAGAGGTGTTAATTCCAGTCTTGCATCAAGTAATCATATCTTCAACGTTACATTACAAAATAATACCTTGACAAAAATAACACCTTGACAAAAATAATACCCTTTGAGAAAACGGCCAGCAGATTACTTTCTTCGCTTGCGTTAGTACGATACAATATTAACAGATGCATCAACTTACACACAGGCTACACATTATTAAACTGGAATAAACAGGATGTTTGGTGTGAGATTCCAGGAAATATTTCTTGCCCTTAACGATGTCTGTATTCATTTAATAAAAGAATCCATTACACATAGTAGCTTATATATGCAGAATTGACATAATAATTACTGCTGACATAAAATATTAAAAAAATAAAACTGCTTCATAGAACTATCCTTCCCTGGGCCTTAGGGAATAGTTGAATTTAAACAATTATTATTGACACTGTACAATTTAATTTAGTCTAAAACTTTAACGTAAAATTATGTTTTTTCAAATTTTTGTCATCAATAATTACTCTAGGTTTACATTTGATTTCTCATAATTTGTATATTATATATTTATTTAAATTTAATTATTTTGACAATTTTAATTGCATTTTGTTAGTAAAGATTTTCTTTGAAACATTTAACTTAAAGCAGCAGACAGCAGAAGAAATTACTTGAGAATCTTGGTAACTTTTTAACATAAAGTAATCTCGCTTGGAACCCTTACATTAAATGAATAATATATTTTTAATGTTTATTTTAATTTGAAGCTGAGTATTTAAAATTTGACGTTTTTAAATTTTGAGTTATCAATAATTACTCTAAGTTTAAATCTTTTAATTATTACTTTTATATTATATATTTATTTATTTACAGGTATCTAATCATTCTAAAAATGTTTGTTTTAATGTATTTTGTTAATAAAGGCGTTTCTTGGAATATTCAAGTAACGCTGCAGACAATATTACTTCATAATATCGCCAATATCGGTAACATTTCATTAAGTAATCTCGTCTGCAACGAAATACTAAATTAATAAATAATACACCTTGCTAAAACTGTCTACTAGTAACTTGCCCGCAACGCAACATCATATTACCAAATTAATAGTTCAGTAATTTCGTCTGCAACGTTATATCAAATAACACCTCGGCAGTTTCCCACCTCCTATTAATACGTTACAAATTTAATACGTTATTTCAACCTATTACCAAGACGCCGTGGAACGTTGCAGACTATTACCACAATGTAACGGTAATTCCCATCTCTAATATACATCATATTATTCTAAACGTTTTGTTTTTTTACACGACCCCCCCCCCGTAAAATCTAACCCCTGTCCTTTTGGTTCTCCCAAAATCGACCATGTAAAATACCATAAAAAGCTAGTTTGTCCTAAACGAAGCGAAGCTGTCCATAATAATGGTCAGCAAGGTCTAGGTGCAAACACGCAAAGCGTAGTCCATAATCCAAGGCAGTACGGTCGAGTTTTTCCACTGCGAGCGGAACGAAGCAGCGCTTGAGCCGGGACTGAGGTGCAAACAAAATCTACTAATATATTTCGTACATGCAGGCTGCTTCGCGAGTAGATCAATTCAACAAATAGTTGGTTGAAACCCTAAAACACACGTACTTATTTAAGATTAGAAATTAACTCACGTCAGAGGTTCAGCTGCGTGATCGAACTATTTTAACTAGTGGACCCGGCAATGCTTCGCTATTGCTATTGCTTGATTTACCTAACCTAAAATTATATTAAGTTTTTGATCCAAATCAGTTGTTGATCAAAATCAGCTGTTGATCAAAATCAGCTGTTTTAAGCTTTTTATACGAACAGCTGTTTTTTGTGCCCCTGATAAAATCAAAAGAAATCTTTCTTCTTCTTCCTTCAGATTGACCTTCCATAAGTTTAAAATTGAAACTTTGAGGGCCACTGGGGCGTATCTCTGAGGACCGATGTAAATTATAATGGGATTCTGCTCATCTACAGGACACTACCTTTCTAACGGTATGTGCGAATTTCTCCTACGATGCACACAAGCTGAGAAAAAAGGACGACAAGTTTTGTGCTTGCCTATTAATATATAGATTTCGTATTGATAAATCCAATGTTTTATAAGTTAGTAATATTATAGGCTACATTATTGACTGAAGTTGTAAACATAACCCCCAAAGTGTAATATACGCTAGGTTTTGTATGTGTATTAGATGATAGGTGAAACCAGCTGTACAGCTGCTTCGCTATTGCTTGATTTACCTAACCTAAAATTATATTCAGTTTTTGATCCAAATCAGTAGTTGATCAAAATCAGCTGTTTTAAGCTTTTCATACGAACAGCTGTTTTTTGTGCCCCTGATAAAATCAAAAGAAATCTTTCTTCTTCTTCCTTAAGATTGACCTTCCATAAGATTAACATTGAAACTTTGAGGGCCACTGGGGCGTATCCCTGAGGACCGATGTAAATTATAATGGGATTCTGCTCATCTACAGGACACTACCTTTCTAACGGTATGCGCGAATTTCTCCTACGATAAACACAAGCTGAGAAAAAAGGACGACAAGTTTTGTGCTTGCCTATTAATATATAGATTTTCAACTAGTTTTTTAAAGACAATTAATTCATAGATTTTAATATTTGGAGAAGAACAAATCATAACTTTAATCTGTTAGTTAGGATTACAGAAAATAAATATTTGTAGAAGAATAAAATGATGTAACCTATATTAATATTTATTCTGATATACTTTTGCTTGTGTTTTTTTTCTTTCTTTCGTTTGTGGTACTTAGTAATTGTATATCATTCGCATTTGTAGAAAAGAATTGTTCATTGGGATATCATCTAAGTTTCGTTATAAGAAGGGGTTTTCAAAAAAACTGCCTTAGTACGGAAATGTGAATTTTTAGATAATAATAGATTATACACGTCCATCTGATACAGTGTCAATTAATTACTGTAGGTATCTTGTGTGTGGAATGAATTTTATGCTGTAAAAGAACCATATCAGGTTTATGTGTTTGCCACCGGTACGCATCCATAAAAGAGTCGTAAAATACAAACAAATTAATGTCGTTTATTACGAACATATGACTACGTGAGTAATAATAAGAATAATAATAATCTTTTATTTCTTGTATCGTGTTATGTACTAGTAGTTCTGTGAACAGTAGACCTCGCTCGTTGAAATAATACATGTGGTTTTGAGCTTAGGTTAAAAATAGTGTGCCAGTAAGGAAGTAAGCAGAAGGTTTAGCCAGTGAAACATTAGTTTGCAATTCATGCGATTACGGGGTTTCTAGTTCTCGTTTTTTCCTTTCTTGAGCTTTAACTGCTAAAGATTTTCTTTCAGGGGGCATTGCGTTTTATTTAGGTCAATAATGCCAAAGGCACCAAGCTAAAAATATCGCGTTATTGAGGGAAAGCCTAGAATTAAATATTTACATACTTAAATAACTAAAACTTAAGTATGTATTTACAGTTCCATATCATATTCCAATATTAGAAATAATGAAAACAAACGATGTTAAAGCGTCGTGATAGTGATCTCAACCCATATACCAACACTTCCAACTATGTCCAACGGTAATTTTTGGTATGTCCTTTATCGCCTCGAGGTTTCATTTGTTCAATCTCATTTTGTAATTCAAGTAAAGCTAAATCAAATTCTTTTATGGAATAATAATTTACAAGTATACAGTTCAATTCTTTGATTTATTCTCTACACTTTCTTATAATAATTTGTCATTTATGGGCAAAGGATATAGTATTCCTAAATTACTATTCAAAATATGCATAGTTTTACTAGCAATCTTGTAGTAGGAACATAAAAACTGGTGTTTTCCAAATAAGAAATTTGAAATTTATAAATATTTTTACTACTTTTTATGTAGGCCTAAAGTTGAACTTTTTCCTTTCGTTACTGAACATATTTGTTTCTTGAGCTAATAACTTTGTTAATTTTACTTCAATCATTTTTTTTACTGGCATATATGAATTCTTTGAACTTTGAACCTTTATCTACAAAAAAGCTATGGAACACTTTTGAATTGGTTTAGAATAAACGTGTAAAAACATGGTTGAAATACAGAAACTTGAACGATTTTTAACAAATTTGAAGTTTACGGCCATTTTGTGAGCTTACCGTTAGAGATACGGAAAAAAATCAAGAATACAAGTTTGATTAAAATCTAATTTGCTACTCGCAAAATACTGTAAGTTTTTAAATTCGACTTATGGTTAAGCCACAAACTGGATTTGGAAAAAAACTTACACTGAGAGAAATGGTCCGGCCGCCATTTTATTTTATTTAAGATGTTAAAAATTAAAAATGGAAAAAACCATATATATATGTTTCTCGGCCTAGGAATAAGGAACATTCGTGCAAAAAATCATCAAAATCGGTCAAGGCGTTTGGCCGTAATCGTGAGCCAGACAGACACACAGACGAAATGCCGAACGGTCGAGTTAAAACGGAGACCTCGCTTCGCTCGGTCAATGATCATTCTTAAAATATTTATCAAAGACAACTTCAGTAATTTGGAAGAAACTAGAATTTCTATAGAGTCCAACAACCGCGTTATTCAACATCTTCGTGAATATTTTGTGTGACGGCAGGTACTTTATTTTCAGCCAGAGAGATGAAATTTCCATAAACGTATATTGCCCAAAATAAAAAGCATTCATATCTTTCTTATGTTTTTGGATTTTCTATCGAAGCATGTAGTTATATTTGATTGCCTCTTGCAGTGAAAACATTTCCTAAAAGTGTATGTGTTATAGTACTCAACTGTTTCAATATTTAATGTTTTACGTTAATTTCATGCTCAATATAATGGATGGTCCAATAAAACCTGACGGTTTTCAAAATAAAGTAACGTTACAAGAAATAATAATATTTGCAATTTATACAAATATTCAAAATATGGACAAAGTTATGACGTATTTATTTATGGAAAATAACATCACGTAGGCGTTCCCCACCAACATCCAAACATGCTTCTAATCTTTTCAGAACATTTGCCATTACTCGGCGTACTATGGCCATGGTACTGCAGAAACTTATTTCTTATACAGTACCATAAATCAGCAATGGTGACAAAATCTTTGCTCTGACATATTCAGTCATGAATTTTGGTGTTTATTATACATTTTTTTTTTTTAAACCGATACACTCATTGTTTTAGTACGTACATATCTAGGCCTAACAATTGGTTTTACTTTTAATGTAGATGCACAATTTCTGAAATTGTTTATCCACCTTTTGATAGTATTCCTACAAAGAACAGTACCATGACGAGGAAAATGAAATTGTTACGAAATAACCGTTGCTTAGCAGTCACAGACTCATTATTTAAAAAAAACGCTTCCATCACAAACGCACGATGTTGAACTGTCCACTGTTCCATGTTTACTGAAATACCATCAGCTGGGTTCTTAATTGTTGCAACAATCATCAAAATAACAGTTGTTTGAAAAATATCAGGTTTGATTATGCCACCCAGTGTTTAGAGTACAAATATTGTGCTGAAGTCATAGTAACAAATTTATATTTCGGTTCTATGTTTGGTAAAGTTTCTATTTTAAATATTGCTTAGGTGACGATAGAATAATTGACCACTGTTTTATAGAGATTGCACTGCTTCCACTAATTTTGCAAAATTACTGTACTTAGTACATTCAAATCTGAAACCCAAAACAAACCAATATTTATTTCCAACATTTCCAGAGGAAGCCAAACTAGTTCTGTGGTTTGATGTGGTAATTGGTTTATATACAGACAGATAAGGCTTCCACGGGTTAGTAGCAAGCCTCATGATTATGTGTATAAGCCCCGTCAGCTTAAGGTGATTACATATCTTGACAGCATAACCTATTTGATGACAGATCAGTGGGAGGGCACTCTGTCAGCCTGCTGGCTAGGCTGAATTAATTAGTGCTCTCTATAAGTTAGAACGTGTTTCAACAATATTAGTATATTGGTACGTTTTAAATACTGCCTGCGTGTACGAAATATATTCCCAGAAATATATTTCATACATTTCGTTCCGCTCGCACCGGAAAAACTATACCGGATTGTGCTGCATCGGATTGTGGACTACGCTTTGTGAGTTTGAACCACGATCTTGATAACTCGGATTATGGACAGCCTCACTTCGCTCGGCTCGCAGCGGACAAACTAGCGTTTAATGGTATTTTACGTGATCGATTTTGGACCAATCTAAATGTGCAGAATAATATTCTATCTATATATATAAAATCCAAAACCCACTGACTCACTGACTCACTGTCTCACTCATCACGATTTCTCAAAAACTAAAGAACGGATTGGAATGAAATTTGGTATGTAACTTCCTCTAGGGCCATAGGTGCTCTCTAAGAAAGGGTTTGAAAAAATTCGCAATTTTAGGGGGGTTTGGGGGGATCAAAGTTATTAAAAAATGACTTCTTCAATAAAAATTACTAAATCACGATTTCTCCAAAATTACCGAACAGATTGGAATGAAATTTGGTATGTAGCTTCCTCTAGGCCCATAGGCGCTCGCTAAGAAAGGGTTTCGAAAAATTCGAAATTTTAGGGGGGGGAGGGTTGGGGGGATCAAAGTTATTAAATCACAATTTCTTCAAAACTGCAGAACGGATTGAAATGAAATTTGGTATGTAGCTTCCTCTAGGGCCATAGGTGCTGTGCTTACAAAGAAATGGTTTGAAAAAATTCGAAATTTTGGAGGGTTTTGGGGGGGATCAAAGTTATTAAATCACGATTTCTTCAAAACTACCGAACGGATTGGAATTAAATTTGGTATGTAGCTTCCTCTTGGGCCATAAGTGTTCACTAAAAAAGGGTATTAAAAAAATGTAAATTTTAGGGGGGTTTAGGGGGTAAAAATTACTAAATCACGATTTCTCCAAAATTACCAAACAGATTGGAATGAAATTTGGTATGTAGCTTCCTCTAGGGCCATAGGCGCTCGCTAAGAAAGGGTTTCAATAAATTAGAAATTTTAGGGTGGAATTGGGGGGATCAAAGTTATTAATTCACAATTTCTTTAAAACTACCGAACGGATTGGAATGAAATTTTGTATGTAGCTTCCTCTAGGGCCATAGGTGCTCACTAAGAAAGGGTTTGAAAAATTTCGAAATTTTAGGAGGGGTTTAGGGGGATAAAGTTACTAAAATCATAATTTCAGATCTTTTATTATTATGACAATAGTGCTTTTATTATTTGAGATCTATATATATAAAAGCCAAATACCACTCACTGACTGAACACTTAAAAAGAATACAATTACGTTAAAAAGACTGAAAATACCAACCACCACGGGCAACGCCGTACGGGTCAGCTAGTATATATATATTTGTAGAAAAAATTTAAAACAATTTACACTCTAGTACGAAAAATCTTAAAAAAGTTTACTTCCAGCCAAAAACGTACTTGCGATTGTTGGATTTTTTAGCTAACGACGGATTCGTCCGAGCGGCTTAGGTACCCAATTTGTTTACCACAATTTGGACCAAATTGGAAGTAAAATGCTGTTAAGACTGTGAATATATATATATAATATATATGTATTTATATAACATTTTTAATAATACTCCAAAATATGTTTTTGGGACCGTGATCGGTACTTGACTACTCTCGACCTTAGGTCCCACCATAAGAGTCGTTGCAATAGATCGTATTTCCTAGCGGCTTTATATCAGAAGCTGTCATCACGGAGGTCATGTAAAAACAATATGTGAAGAATAATCTCCCTATATTTATAAATAGAAAAAATTTCAGGTAAAAAAGTACTTCCAGTTGTTGACTTTTTGGCTAGCAAAATAAGCCACGAGCGACTTGTACCAACATGTGTACCAAATTTGGACCAAAACGGACTTTAAATGACCAGTGCTCACTGACTTCTTCCGATCTTAGGTCTCGCCATAAGAGTTACTGCATTAGCTCAACTTTACTATGGAAATTCGCTGATTATGTGGTTTACTATTTAAAAAAAACATTTTCGATTTAAGAAAAAGAGAAATTAAAACTGTCTGTATCTAGTACTTTTTTGGAATTATTTTAAAGTTGTTTTAACTTTTGTTCCGAGTAATAAGACAATTAACTATCCTTTCTATTCTAAATAATGTAATGTCTTTTCTTCTAAACCTAATTAGTTATATGTAAAACTAAAAAACTCCAGCAGACGTTGTCCTGCCAGTGTATACTTAATGTGTGAACAATGTCCAACTTAAAACATGGCGGTAAATAAAAAACGAGTTTGCGTTTTGTATAGTTGTAAAATAGAAACATTAGGAAAAATTTTATATTTACATGATTTTTTAGATAGTTATAAATTACTAAATAGTCAATAACTATAAATAAGAAGGTGAACAAATATGACAACTCTTACATGTTTTTAACATATTCATTTCTGATTACATAGTTATTTTTTCAATTCTATTTTCTAATGAAAATTTATTTATTTTCTCTGTCCTTTTAATTTTTTTAAAAATATGAGCTGTGAAAAACGTTAAAAATTTTCCTCCGACATTTAGACATGGTTGGAGATTTGGACTCAAACATATTTAAATTCTCTATACCTTTTATTTCGTATAAAACTAGATTAAATTCGCCATTTAATAATTATTTTTCAGATATGCACTTTTATATTTCGCCAAAATTTTGCCATCTTTTACAGTTTTAGTTCCAGAAAATATTTTTAAAAGTTTCCAAGTTGTACATTTTTGAAAGGGCGTACAATTAAAAGTGTCTCGTCAAATTTTGAACTCTGAGAGCACACCGTCCAGGAATAGTAAATTAAAAGAGAAAACTCCAAATTATGTACGTTTTAGACATCAATCTTGAAACGGTAAAAAATATGTTCGGATTATTATTAAACATCCTTTAAAATAGTGTAACACCCAACTTGTGTTAAAGTTCGAAAATTCAGTAATAACTACCCCAAAAAACAATAAAACATTTGGGGAACTAGGATTAAATATAAGATTTTGTTAGATTCTTTTGATGAGAAACAGCGTCTAAACTCATTCTCTTGCCGACAATATACAAAAAAGGTGCCGGAAAGGACAATATACATAAAAAAGGACAATATATATATATATATAGGAAAAGGTGACAATATATATTTTGGGGTGCCGGAAAGGGCGAGCTATTACACCCTGGATATTCAATCAAGTAATATTTTGTTTTATATAAATGCGTTGATTTAAAACTTACCATCAATGATGAAGCTTATTCAAATAACTTAACCTTCCATAAAGACCCACTCAAGGTGCCGACTTACTTGTCAAAGAAGTTTGTTTTTGCCTCGGATGTAAGTACAGAAAGTACAAGAAAGGGGTCGACAATGCTAATCATTCCCAGGCACAGAAGTATAATAAATCTTTTACCGCATCGGCATGTCGATTGTGGAATTCTCTACCAGATTCCCTTAAAACTATTGATATTTTGGAAAATCATTGAAACTTAATTTCATGAATGGTATGTACATGGACTGATATCGTTGCTTGGAGTGTGTAGGCAAGGGAATCTGTTTCACACCTGTTATATGTTATTCATAAAATGTAACTAATTCCCTTATTTATATTTTATGAATGTGCGCATGAATGTTGTTATAAGTAGTTTATTATTTTACTTCAATAAATATGTTTGAAATTATTCTATTTTATTTTGTAAGTTTTAATAAACTGTATTAATATAGAAGATAATATATTAATAAATATTACCTTGTTAAATTTGTCCGTCTTGTGACTTCTGAAGAATGATTAAGTAATCCTAATACGACGCGTTTCGGGAACGCATTCCTATTGTCAAGCACACATAAAACACTAAAAACACACTTTATAAAAAACACAAACACACAACACTTTTATAAAACGTTTAAAAACACATTTAAACATAAATGTCGAATAATAATTTATTCCTACGATGTACATCGTTGAGCGGCCACTGCTGTACTAACAGAATTTATGGAATATCAATAATTTATTTAGCCTAAGGACCAGTTTTCTTGAGATAGCCGAGGGCTGTGTCATATAGATCATTACTCTTGAATGACAGCTGATCGTTTAAGACATTGGCGGGATTTTTGTTAAATTCTTTGTATATTTCGAATTCTTTAAACCGTTCTTTGAAAGC
>JAGFPH010006293.1:38359-49057 GCA_018207615.1 Philaenus spumarius
ACTTTTTTTATGTTAATCTACATACTTTAATGAACTTATAAAAAAAAATCAGCCGTATTGCAAATTACTGGTACTTTTGGTCTAAATTGACCTATACCGACTGGCCTATAACGTGGACATGTGAACGCTCATAATGTGCGCATATGGGGTCAGAAAGTTCTCACGAGATTGTACAGTTGCAACGAGACTCCTTTAAATTTATAGTTTTTGTGTCACATCCTGGTGGAAACTTCCATAGGTTTTTTTTTTTTTTTGTTGAAGCACCTCTAACTGGTGTTTCCTATCTTGATGCCGTGACAACTATTGCTCTTTTGCTCAAATGGAATAAGCTGAACCACATAACTTTATTTGTCATCATGATGGTGGGCCGACTAACTGGTATAACTCGGTAAGCGATTGGTTCATCGATGGTGTTAGCCGCAAAGGGTCGGATGATAGAGCTTGGTTTCGCTTGGCCTCCACCGATCTGACAACATGTGATCTTTACCTTTGGGGGTTCACAAAGGATCACGTGTATGTACCTCCACTACCAGCGGACTACCTGACTTAAAAAACCGGATTGCAACAGGTGTTGCAACAATTACTCTATACACACTGAACATGGTTTGGGACGAACTCAGTCGAAGTCGATAGTTGCTCACATTGAACACTTGTAGGACAAACTATTTAAGTTGCTCTTCCATTTGATGTATTATTTATAATTTTCAGTTAAATGTAATACACACTACAAAGCCCAAAATTCATTTTGAAACACCGGGTATAAACCTTTCAAATTATTTCATATCAGGTTCTGTTACTATATGGTCTCAAACGATTGATGTAATCATAAACTATTTGACAGTTCATGGTTTATGTTTAACAGATGACTTGCTTTTAAAATTCCCTTATATTAGTTGCCATTGTTCAGAATGCCGTAGACATTAGTAATTTTACTTTCTCCACCCTATACGTAGTATATGGAGAAAGTATTGTTTTCGTAAAAATGTTCGAATTTGAATTTTCAGTTGAATTATCTGTTTTGGTGCTCCCAGAACCCCAAAAAACTGTTTAGTGCAATTATCTGTGTTTGTGCTCCCTGAACGCAAAAATATTTTTAGTGGAATTTTTTGTTTTGGTGCTTCCTGAACCCAAAAAATTGTTTTTAGAGTGGTGTCTGTCTGTCAGTTTGTTTGTATGTATACACGACCAGAGAGGACACTATTGGTCCGATTTTCATGAAATTTGATATGTAGGTACTAAACCCTAATATCTTCAGGCGTTTTTTTCACTTTTTGGAATTTTTAATTTTTAAGGGTAATTTAGCCCTAAAAACCTATAAAAAACGACAAAAATGCAAATTTCTCAAAAACGGCTCTAACGACTTTGATCAAATTTTCAGTATTTATACTGCTTAAGATGCCAAACAAAATGACACCACCCGCTTTTATCAAAACTTCGGCGTTTTATAATTATGAGGAAATGTTTAAAAATAAACAAGTTTGTGTTGTCAATCTAGCATCGCGGCGGCGGCCGCACGGGGTAGCACCACGGTAGCGAGCACGGCCAGTAATTCAAAGGTCGCGCGATCGAATCCCGCCTGGGACAACAATTTTTTTATACGATTGACGTAGGTAGAATATTATTTTTTTGTTTTGTTCTAAAAAGTAGTAAAAAATAAAATGATTAAAAACAATATTATTTTGACTACAGTAAGTTGGGAGAAAGTTTGTGTCAGTTAACTGATACCGTTTATTATAGTTTTGTTGTTTAAATCCTCGTGCCATCTCGTCCAGGTGCTACCTCTCCAAGTGTCATCTCGTCCAGATTCCACGAACATAGGGCGGGGGGTTAATTCTCTACCCGCTAACTAGTGCCATCTCGTCCAAAAATCTATGCTATTGTTTACTTGACAGGTTAAATTTGTTTTATCAAGCTTTGTCAAATGGTGTCGGCCACACACAAACTCACTAACTTTTTACCTGACGCAGGTGCGGGATATTTTCCTCCGAATTCCCTTTGAATAGTTTCATAGCCCCTTGCTGTAGCATATCAACCGATTGGAACGCATATCAATCAATATTAGGTTAGGTTAGGTTAAGTTAGGTTAGGTTAGGTTAGGTTGGTTAGGTTTGGTTAGGTTAGGTTGAGTTATTTAGGTTAGTATTCTGGATGTGTGTAGGCTACAAACAAAAGGGAGAGGGGGGAGATTCCACGGAAATTCCAGAGCTATGCGAGGGCGCACAACCACAGGGTTCATGAACCTCCCAACTGTAAAACTGAACTGGACGAGATGGCACTTTTTTCTAGGAAATTGGATGTTGGACGAGATAGCACTGGCACTGCATCATATACAGTCAGCATTAACATTCTAATACCAGCCCTAAAAAATTGACGTGAGTTGAGCTGATTTCTAAAATCAAGTTTATATGTTTGAGAGTTTCAACAAAATTTTTGGCAAATTGGTCTACTTACGAAGGCACTGCAATATATTAGTAGCATTTGTTTGCAACTTAGCCTCCAGCCCTGGCTGACTCGTTGCTTCTTTCCGCTCGCAGCGGAACCCCTGCTTTGATTTTGTTTCCTCGGATTATGGATTGTTTTGCTTCGCTCTCACTGCGGATAAACTCACGTTGTGGGTTTACATGCTTGCCGTTGGCCTCTCATCACAAGAAGCTCCGCGGTAAAATCCCCACGTGCATTTAAACTTTGTTCTTTTATGGTATTTTACGTTTTTCGATTTTAGGGGTACCGGACGGTCTATAAGGTAGCCTAAAAAAATAAACTATCAGAGTAACCACCTTTCAGAAAAGTTTCATTGTAGTACGAAAAATCTCAAAAAATGTACTTCCATGTCAAAAACCATGCTCCGGTTTTTTGATTTTATGGCTAACAAACTCGTCCGAGTGACTTTGAAAAACCACGTGTGCACCTAATGTGGACCGAATCAGATGTAAAATACAGCTGTTAGAGTGAGAACACTTACCATGTGACTTAAAAGTACCCCCCCCCCTATTATTTTTTTTATTAATGGAAATAGACAGATTTGCTTTGGGGATTGTTAACATGAAGAAAATTGAGTTTTTTTTGCGTATAATAAATTTCAACCTTTCCCCCAAAAGTGGGGTATTTTGGGGGTAAGTCGAAAATTTTAAATGAGAACCTCTATTGAGTGACAACTCATTTTAAAGGGCTTGGTAAAAGAAAAAGATTGGCGCAAACCGGAGGTCTGTATGTTGACTCTATCGAACATAATGGCAAATCAAAGTTATAATTTTTCCTCATTTAAATAACATTAAAATGTTAAAGATTATACATCTGTTATTTTATACAAGGATTTCATCCAGTAGGTCACTCAATCTAAGTTATAAAATATAGTAATTAGTTTAAAAACACTAAAGCTAAGCCCTCTGGAATTCCCAGGTACTGGACTTTTTACTATTAGGAGTCGACAAACATGCACAGTTATGAATAACAAAGCATTTGCAAGGTTGTACAAACCAAAAGTCCAGTACCTTTTTGGGAGTGGTTGAAATTTACGATACGCCAAAAAACTTAATTTTTGTTCATGTTAACAATCCCCAAAGCAAATCTGTCCATCTCCATTAATAAAAAAATAATAAGGGGGAGGTGAATTTTAAGACACCTGGTATATACAATTTTTAATGACACCCCAGAACGGTCGTTTTACTTCTTCCGACCTTAGTTCTCACCCGTAAACTCGCTAATAAGCTTAAACAGTTTTAACAAAAGTTAAAACTTGATTATACCATAGCCAACATATATTTGAAGTTAATAAAGCCGTTTGTTGGTTGAACTCCTAGACCTAGCATCACCAGTAACACCATCGTCGCAATAACTGTTTTGTTTTAACAGCTTAACAAAACATAACACATATAAACACAGCGAAACGCATATAAAGGAACTGATAATAAAACAGATATCACCGTGTTTAATATCGGAACGAACAACGAAATACCATTTCGTGGAATTTCATTAATCTGTTAAAATTTACAACGATAAGTTTGACGCATTCACTAAATCTACTTAGCTTTGAAACGAATTATTATATCTTCTCTGCTTTAATTTCCATGAGATTTGAATACTTAAACTGTTTCAGTTCACCCTTATGTTTACCAACTAGCGCTCCGCCTCTGCTCGCTTCGCTCACCAATCCCTGCCGTAACTCTGGACGAAGCCAATGCAAATAGATTATCGTATACTCTGATATTTTTTACGGAAATTACGATTTATTTTGACAGGGGCACTTTGATCCAAATAGGGTGGTTAGGGTAGTAGCAACCTATAAAAAAATGTAAGGCAGATCAAAATATACACTCACCATTATTGGGGAATAATTCGAATTAAGGCTTTCATTGTAATTTCACCATTAATTAATAATCAATATTGGAAACAAATTTTGATATTCCTAACTAAAATAAACAATATAATATGTAACAACAGATGTTTGAACAATAATACATTGAGCCTTTATAGTTGATTTTCGTTTGTGTTTGCTTTTACATAATCTAAAAAAATAATGATAAAAAGTAAATGTGTGCGGTTGTGGGATCCCCGTCAGGAACGAAGTTCATCACGCCTTTCTTCAATTCTTTTACCAGCCTTAACGGCAACATACAAACACGATTTTAACCTTTCAATTACCGTTTATTATTAGATTGTTTTTTATGCAAATACTGTTTCCGTACGTTTAATGTTATTATAATAAAGGTGTAGAATTAGTTATAACATCAAAGCTAAGATGGTAAACACAGTTAAATTTCCATTAATTGTAAATATAATCAATAAACATAAAATATGCGTTCATCAGTCTAAGCCTAACCTAAAATTATTGTGTGTATGTTTAATTTATTTTACATGTCGTAACGGCAATATTCATACAATAATTTTATGTTAGGCCTAGGCTTAAAATTACTTTCTAGGCCTAACCAAAAATTATTGTATTTATGTTGCCGTTAAGGCAGGAAAAACAAATTAAAATATACCTACATACAATAGCTTTATTTTAGGCCTAGACTGATGAACGAACATTTCGTGTTTATTGCATGTATTTCCGCGATACACGATAATAGACTATTAGCCCAGTCGGTATAGGTTAAAACTACCAGTAATTTGCAATATGGCTGATTTTTTTTTATAAGTACCTTAAAGTATGTACATTAACATAAAAAAAGTTTACCAGTCTATCGATTTCCCAAAGTCGAAAAAAATCGATTATCATTTTTTTTTTATTATCCTTAATATTTCGAGCTGTGATGAAGATAGAGAAAAATAAAAAATACCACCGTGTAGGGGAGGTATTTTTCAATAAAAAGATCATATGTATTTATTTCCTCCGAGCAATGGTTTGTCTGGAAAAAAAAATCGATAATGCAGGTATGAATTTTGCAGCAGGGGAAATAACTAAAAGGGGACATCTTATTCATATATGAAGCGTTGGGTCATTCTAAATTGACCGAATTTTAATATATCGAATTGAAACTTGACATAAGAGTTAAAATATATATTTTAAACATTTATGCTGAGTCTCAGCTTGTTATCTTGAAAATTACCCGATCTAGAGCCACTTGACTCATCAATGGGTTTCTCGATTTTAGGAGTACCGGACCCACCAATTCATTTTAAACAGCTCCAGTTTAGAAAATTTTCAAAATATCAACCTGAAAGTTTTTTTACAAGTTAAATATATATATATTCAAACAAGTTCAAGGAGTATAAACCTTTTTCATTATCTACTTTTAAAAGCACAAGTAAATTAAAAAAGTATAATTTTAGACCTTTTTAGATTTTTCATCAAAACGCTTGAGTTGATCAGCTGCAGATTAGTCATTTTTTTAAATATAGTTTTTAAAATAAGTATAGCAAAAAACAATTGTATTTGTAACTTCTATACCAATTTTTAAATCGATATGTTCAAAAATGTCGAAAATGGAGTCGTTGAATCCAAAAGTGTTATAGTTAAAACGAGATAGGTAAAACAGAAGACTATTTTCAAGCGCCTCGTTTTTAAAAATAACAAGAAAAAAATCGTTCATACTTACTAAGAATATTTATACTGGTGTACTCAACTTGTAAAACAAATTTGGTGTTGATATTCCAAAAATTGACGAAACTGGAATAGATTGAAATTAGTTCGTGGGTCCGGTACTCCTAAAATCGATAATCGAAATCGACTCCTAGATCGGGTCATTTTCAAGATAACAAGCTGAGACTCAGCATAAATGTTTAAAATATATATTTTAACTCCCACGTCAAGTTTCAATTCGATATATTAAAAATTGGCCAATTTAGAATGAGCCATCGCTTCATATATGAATAAGATGTCCCCTTTTAGTGAATTCCCCTGCTGCAAAATACATACCTGCATTTTCGAATTGTTTCCAGACAAAACATTGCTCGGACGAAATAAATACATATGCCCTTTTTTGTTGAAAAATACCTCCCCTACACGGTGGTATTTTTTATTTTTCTCTATCTTCATCCCAGCTCGAAATATTAAGGATAATCGAAGAAAAAAATGATAAACGATTTTTTTTTCGACTTTGGGAAATCGATAGACTGGTAAACGTTTTTTTATGTTAATCTACATACTTGAATGGACTTATAAAAAAAATCAGCCGTATTGTAAATTACTCTAACTTTTGGTCTAAAATTACCTCTACCGACTGGCCTATATCTGAACTACGCCGGACGGAACCGATCGTCTCTTAATTTAAATTGATAAACCAAAACATATGTTTCTTGAATGTATTTACATTCATTGCCATAGCAACCAATTTGGTAAAGTTTTTTCGTTACTCGTATTTTATATTTTTCATTGCCACAGCAACCAATTAATAACACTTTTTTCGTTGCGCATTACATTTTCTATTTTTTACCTCCTACCGCAAACCTTGAGATTAAATAACTTCGTTCCAAAAACTGGTAGTTGTGAAGAATAATTAACTGATTCTAAATTTGCCCAGTTTGTTGATATGGTATTAAATGTAAATTCTTTCAATAAACGTGTTTTGGTTCACACATACAATGTAACTTAAACGCCCATATATGCATTTATATTCATACTGCATCATTATATTTATTTTAACGTATTTAAATATATTTCGATTTAATTCATTTCAATTAAAATATTTAGTCCACACGCTAGACACGTTTCAGCTGGAATAATAATTTTGCTACAAATTTTCAGGCCAAAATAAAATAGCATTTCCTCAAAGCAAGCATGGATCGTGTGTTTACTTTTTTCAGTGGTTTGAAAAACGTTATGACTTCGGTATAAGTTAAGAGTTATTTACATAGTTGTAATTTATTGAAAAGTCAAAACTCAAATATTTATTCAGTGTTAATTAGGAAAGATTGAAAGTAATATTTGTTTTAGTATTATTCTACGCCCTACATTTTCTAACATCATGGGAGAAATTAAACAGGAAAGTCAAACATTGAAGGCACTTTGCATCTACTTTAGTTTTACGTTTAATAGATCTTTAATTAGCTGTTAAAATTTATAACTACAAATTTACCTTACAAAATAGATACGCAGTAAATATTTGTATAACTACAATTTCATGAGAATCTGTATATATAAAAGAAGTCCTGACTGAGGTCGTATCAATTTCGATCCCTATCTTATATTAAATATGTATAGGCCACTGATCAATCGTTATTTCCTTGAAAATATTAGAGTGTACAATAATGTGTTTACATTTGCTTCACCATGGGTCGCCGGCGGGGTTAGCAGGGGCGGAGCCCTTAGTGCTTTATAAAGAAAATTATTATTTATCTTTTATCAATTTTGAGGCCATAGTTTTATGTATTACATTAGCATTTATTTTCAATGCATCAACAGGTCAACTACAACAACGTGGAGCCATTTCTTTTTAAAATACATCTATAATAAACGGTACGAGAAACTGGCGCATACTTTCTCACAAACATGTTTAAATTATTAAACAGATTCATTGTGACTTCATCTTAAATTAGGAGAGTAACTAATAAACATTATTATTATTAGCTGAATGAGAATTTTTAGAAAGATGCGGTTTTTTGCATATGGTAGGGTGCCTTAAAGGCTACAAATAAGAAATTTTTTATCAATTTCATTAGAGCTGTTTTTTGAGATTTTTTGGGGGTTTTTTAGCCAAAATGGGGTTGTTTTTCAAAAAAATTCTAAACCGTTTTTCGTACATCTATGATACAGGCCTAATTGACATGTTTGATGAAAATTTGTTCGAAATCGATCGAATAGTTTTCTCTCTACCTTTGTATACATACAGACATACAGATATACATTTTGAAAAAAAACTTTTTTGGACTCAAGAGGTCCCAAAACGGATAATTACACAAAATCCACAGCAAATTTTTTGCGATAACGATACTTTCTCTATACTATAGTATAGAGAGAAAGTAAAAACAGTCCGACTAAGTATTCATACGCAAAATACTATAATAACGTATGCTTGGATATTGAATTTCATAGGAAAGATGAACTATTGCAGTGGCCCTTATGGTGAGATCTAAGGTAGGGAGCAGTAAATTAACACATATAATGGACCCCGGAACACGTTTTGGCGTTTCATTAAAAATTATGTATATATGTGTTCGCACTCTTACGGCCGCATTTTGGGACCGATTTGGTCCAAATTTGGTGCAGACGTTGGTTGTCTAAGTCGCTCGGATGAGTTCGCCAGCCAAAAAATTAAACAACCAAATGCTCGTTTTTTTTGTTTGTTAAAAAATAAATGTAGGATATTATTCTGCACATTTTGTTTTTTTACACGCCTTTGTAGCTCGCTTGGTTCCCACAAAATCGTTCAAAACTTATAATACCATAAATTACCCGGTTCAAATCCACGTAAGGGATTTTACCACGGGGGCATCTCCTGATCCGAGGCCAATGGCCGTGTAAGTACGCTGTGAGCGAAGCGAAGCAGTCCATAACCCGAGGCTGCTAGTTGAAGGTGCAAACTCGTAAAGCGGAGGTTCTTTAGTCGAAGCTGGAGGTTTAGGTGCAAACAAATTCTACTAATATCTTCCGTACAAGCAAGCAGCTTTTCAGCACCTTCCTGAGTAGACCAATTTCCCAAATAGCTGGTTGAACCCCTGAAACATAAAACTTAATTTTGGATATCCCCTCAACAAACGTCATCGTTTCACCTGCGTGGTCGAATTGTTATAAATATCAAACTTCACACCAAGCAGTGTTTGTACTTTAATTATAATTTCTTCTACTAATAAAGTACTAGTGGACATGGCAATGCTTCGCTATTGCTTGATTTACCTAACCTAAAATTATATTCAGTTTTTGATCCAAATCAGTTGTTGATCAAAATCAGCTGTTGATCAAAATCAGCTGTTTTAAGCTTTTCATACGAACAGCTGTTTTTTGTGCCCCTGATAAAATCAAAAGAAATCTTTCTTCTTCTTCCTTAAGATTGACCTTCCATAAGATTAACATGGCAACTTTGAGGGCCACTGGGGCGAAGCCCTTAACATACATTGAGCTTATTTTAAGGGAAGCACAACTTCAGAGTGAGCTCTGTAAAATGACACCAAAAACATCAAAATCGGTTAAAAACTCTAGGAGGAGTTCTACTCACAAAATAACCCCTAGCAAATTAATTATGTATATAGATACGCTAAAACATATTATTATTTCTGCTGTGTAATTGCATCGTTATTCATACAATCAAATTTGCATTAAATTCCGCATGTTTGCACCCTTGTTGGAGTTGCTGTTAGCTTCAATAGACGGGAGCTTTTGTTCTGTTATAATTTAGTTATGAAATTCCCTGCGTTGCTTTCTCCCGGACTAAATTAATTTCCACGGACACGACGTTTACTTTAAAACTAATAAAAGCCGAGCTCTAGATTTATTGTGATAGTCGTATTGAATATGTGTACATCAAAGAAGGAGTCCTGACTGACTGATTCATTTATATTACTATGTGGAGGTGCACTAAGAAAGCGTTTTTCAAAATATTGATTTTATGGGTTGAAAACTGTCAAAATACTGGGGTTCACTCCCATCCCTATAACATATACAACAGCTGGTCGAATCAAATGCTTAGCAACACAATTTTAGGTGTGGCCTGTACTGAATCTACACATGTTTGTTGAATGCTTTTTTACATTCATTGAAAATGATTTAAGGGTCTAATCAACTCCTATAAAAGCGAGTGCACGAGTGTGTACGTACGTAACATATAATATAACAGCTGATTTTACCCACCATCTGTAAACCCAGTGTAGATTATAGTTTGGGGTTATGTTTACAACTTCAATCATTATAATTTCTTGTGAAGTTGAGTTTTGTTAAGTATGACTTATAGAACTAATGATTGCTATAATATATGTTATAATATTTGCTTTGAGGTTATAAACTATATATAAATACATCCTTTTATTATAAATAGTACCAGGAGACCGAGCTAAAGCTCGATTATAAGCAGGGCTATGATTTCAATAATAAATATTGGATTATTGAGTTTTGAGGTTAGGCCTATAACATTAAACAACTAAATAAAGGGTATATACAACATTAGGCTTACCTGTAATAAAAATACAGTTTAAAGGATTAACCATAATCTCAACGCTATGCATCAGAAATAAGTCAGGCCTAAATTAAAGTTTAATATTTCAATATCGATTTAGGCCTAGGGCCTAGTTCGCTCACGTCAATAACTATTATTGCAAATTTCCGTG
>JAGFPH010006293.1:49157-81517 GCA_018207615.1 Philaenus spumarius
TTGGTATCCCGCCATTTTGTCCTAATGTGTCAGAATTAACTGATACTTAGGTGTCATTCTTTTCCATATGTGTATGTTAATACTGTTGAGTTTCAGGTTTGTAGAGTGTTCGGTGCATCTAATATATTCATTCAAAAATAGGGACCTCTTCGTTGGACACCCGGTATAATAATGAATATCAATACAAAATTTTAACAAATAGGCCTACAGTTTTACAACCTTTATAATTATACACAATTACCGAGTTAAAAATAACCGTCATCATAGGTAGATCTGGATAAAAGATGTTGTTTTTAAATTGTATTTTTGTTCAAATTATGTGTTTCTGATGTGTATCTAACTAATCTGTATGTGATTTTTCACGGGGGCTTACTAGTTTGGAAATAAATGCTGCACTTTAAATTTGAATCAATTTGAACGCCTAACCGATTTAATAACTGGTCGTACATAACTGATTGCACTGTTGACATATGCATTTTAATGATGTATTTAGTATTTACAAAATGATAAAATGTTCATTAGTTTTTAAAGTTAACACAGGTGATAAAATTTGTCACGTTTTGTCCACCTGCTAGCGTGATTACACAGCACGTGCCGTTATGATATGAGAGTTGTGTAACATATTCATAAATTGTAAAGGCAGTTATAATCTGTAGTTTGTTTAGGTTGGTCTAGATAGATTAAAAAGCAGTTATAACCTGTTGCTGGCTTAGGTTGGTCTGACGTTATCGTAGAGATAAACTCGTGCAACATACGTGTGGAAACTTTATAATGGTGAAATATTTATGGGATCGTAAACTTATAGTTATGATTTTCACTAGCGTAAAACAAATATTTTGCAGCGTATGTTCATGTCATAACCCACTTTGAATGCGTCTTGTTAGACTCCCAGTTTTGATATTAGATCAGATATTAATGAGTTTAAATACTAAAAAAAATTTAAACTATAGGCTGTATAAATAACTAATGAGCTTGACTTGCGAGAAAGTAAAGTTAAAATAAAACTCGAACACAAACTCTCACAGTAAATACGTTTACTAACCTCAAACGCGTTTCAACGACATTTTCACCATCCTCAATGTTTTTACTTTAGTTATAGTTTGGTTACTGTAGCCAGTGCATCACTAAGGATGGCTAAATTGTCGTTGAAACGCGTTTGAGGTTAGCAAACTTATTTATTGTGAGATTTTGTGTTCAGGTTTTATTTTATCTAAACTATAGGTTAATGTGATATTAATTAGTTCACGCAACTGAACCGCTGACGTGAGTTGGCCGTATTTCTAAAATTAAGTTTATACGTTTTAGTGTTTCAACCGACTATTTGGAAAATTGGTCTAATCACAAAGGCACTGAATAGCCGCGTGCGTGTACTAAATAGATGGATTTATTAGACGGCGACCTATTTTGAGTACTTGTGCGAGAGAGAAGGAGATAGTGGCGAGGGAGGGTATTCAACCCCCACCCTACTTCCCCTCCCCCCTCGCACCACCACTTTTCCTCAATGTGGCAAACTAAGCAGAGCACCGGCCGGCATGTCGATGGTGGTGGGGGACCTTCAACTACCTCCCCTACATGCGCCAGATTTTTCGCGCAGGTCGCCGTTAAATAAATCTATCTATAGTAGAGTTTGTTTGCATCTCAGCCTTTATTCCCGACTCTTTGAGAGTTAGCGCGTTGTTCTGACAGCCTCAAATTATAGACGGCTTCGCTTCGCGAGTTTGTGTCCCGGACGTCGGCCTACGTGGATTTTAACCGAGTAATTTTTATAGTAGTTTACGTGTTGGCCGATTTTGTGGAAACAAGAAGTGTTACAAGGTTGTGTGAAAAAACGTGCCGATAAATCTCCATTATTTATTTTCATTTAATCCCCAACGTAAAAATATTGGTGTTATAAGTTTAACGTGTGTGACTGTGTGTTTGTGTATCTGTGTGTCTGTGTATCTGTGAGTGGCATCGTAAATCCCAAACGGATGAACCGATTTTGATACATGTTTTTTTCTTTTTAAAGGTGACTTGATCAACAATGTTCTTAGCTATGATTAAAATCAAAAATCTGTTTAGCCGTTCGGGGTTTTTTAAATTTGTAAAATCTCAAAACATTTTTAGTTTCGGTCATACAACGTGGTTTCGGTTGTTGGATTTTTTTGGCTAACGACCTTGGTTCATATCCCACTTCTGACACCAGTTGTAACGGACCCTCGCTGCCAGTCCGGCTCACCTGCGTCCGGCTCCTCCAGCGATGGCGTTTTCCCTGGTCGGGCTGTGCCTTCTGTCCTCTTGCGAACGTACGTGCGTTGTCAGGATGGGTGGTGGTGAGAAGGTTCGTTAAAGAAGCGGTAAACGGGTAGTTGATTTAACATTGTTTATTAAATCAACTCTCTGCTGGTCCCGTACTAAACTAAACTAACTCTAAACACACAAGGCAAAGGCAAGCATAATTCCCCCCATTTATGAGTCTACTCACGGACGCGGTTGCTCTCAGACTGACTACTGCATCTCTTGATGCTTCCAACTAAGGTCCCAACTTACTTTACTCTAATCCTCGATCTCAGCAATATAATAAGCCTGCATCACTACCTAATCTATTCTATTACTTTATATTAAATTATCATTATTATTAAGTATTACAAGGTGGAGGGTACCTGTCACACGAACGACGTAGAAAACCAACATATTTTCCAAATTTTGACCAAATCGGACTTGAAATGCTGGTGGTAGTGTACGAACACATACATACATATAATTTTTAATGAGACCACAAAACGTGTTCTGGGACGTATGGTTGGTGTTTATTGACTGTTCCCGACCTTATGTCTTACCGTAAGAGTAACTGCAATAGCTCGTCTTTCCCAAGGAATTTCACTAAAAAGATAACAAAATGGCCGAATTTTCTCCAAACAAAAAATATGAAGGAATTGAACAAATACTGATCTATTTTGTATTTATAACCTATTACTTTACCTTCTTTGTTTGTACCTCGTTTTCCGCTTACAACTTAATTCTACCTCGCTCTGTGCATTCAATGCATAATGTACATGCCTAGTCCTGTGTAACTGAAGATTGACATTGCACGAACCAATTAGTGCTTGTAAACGGCAGACCTAAGTTTTGATTTAATCCTCGTCGATTATATTTGGGGAAATCTAGACTAATATATCCGAATATAGATTTTCCAAGCTTTAGCTTCCGTTTAAATAGTTTATTTGATAGTGTATGCACATAATGCCATAACATTGTAAACTGGTTGAATTTGTTGGAATTATTTCGTCTGGGGATTTTCACGGCTTTGAAAACAAACATTTATAAAGAATGTAAACGTAGCAAACTAACTGTTTTAAATTCTGCGGTGATGGAGATTAAATGTTTTAAATAATAAAACAAAATACAATAGTGATGATATTAATTATTTACTGTAAACCTCTAAAAGTGAATAAAATTTCTAAAATCCCATGGCATAATATTATACATTAAATTTAACGTTTAACAGTTATTTCTGGAAATGAATGATAAAATGTTCATATATATATAAGTTTTACGCTCTCCTCCACTGCTCGTTTCGATCACCAACACCTGAGCCGAGTCATGGTGAAGTAAATGCAAACAGATTATTGTAATTGTTATATTTTTAGGGAAATTGTGATTGGTTAGGACAGAGGTACGGTACTTCGATTTAAGTAGGGTAGTTCGGGTCAGAGTTGGGGTAGCGCTGACCTTTACATAATGTAAGGCAGAGATCGAAATAGACACGCACCGTGCCTTGTAATTTCACCATACATGTTAGTTAAATAACAAATAATGAACATTTAAAGAACATTTTGATATTGCCAAATAAAGGGAAAATTTGTATGTGTAAGACCAGATGTCTGACTTATAATACAGTTAGCCTTTTTCGTTGATTTATGTTTCGGTTTGCTTTTACCGAATCTAAAAGCGATATTAGTTGTAAAGTATAATTACCTGATTATAAATTTTCCAAGTTGGTTGGTATTGTAATAAATGTTAGGCGATGATAACCACCTAGGTTTTTCGCCTTAAAAAAAAAAAATGTAATAAATGTAAATGCTTTCAGTAGCCTGAAATTATGTTATCTATTTAATCCAAATCAGCTGTTTTATTTATAATATGTAACAATAGATGTTTGAATTTAATTTTAATACAATAAACATTTTGTTTGCGTTTGCTTTTATTTTGTTAACATAAAAAGACTGTTGGTTGTGAAGAGTAATGAACTAATTCTAAATTTTTTAAGTTTCTTGCTGGTATTCAACAAACATGTGTTGCTTAGCGTATGAACAGAAACAGCTGTTTTATCTGTTATCTTAAGGAAGTGAACCAATGAATGTTCACTATATTTACGCTTTAAAACAACACTATTTTTGCAAAATACTTTCTTAGTGTGCGTGCAAGACCCCATAAAAATATAGATAAAGTTTCGCATTTTTTATTTAAGTAGGTTTTTATCTACGTTGATTCTACATCAGTCAACACCGTTAATATATGTAGATAATAGGTTCTCCACCCCTGCTTGCTTCGCTCACCAATACCGGCACCCATCTATAGAGAAGCCAATGCAAACAGATTATTTTATACTCTGATATGTTCACGGAAATGAAGGTTGAGTGGTGACCTATATGCATAGTTAATGTAAGACAGGGATCGAAATAGACACGACCAACCTATATAATTCGAATTGCGGCATGTGTTGTAATTTCACCATTAATACTTAAATAATCAACAATTCAAACAAATTTAGATATTACAAACTAAGGAATCTGTATAGTGTGTAATTTCAGATTTTGACTTATAACACAGTAATCCTTTTGTTTGCGTTTACCTAATCTAAAAAAAACTGCTATTTATGAATAATAATGACCTGATTCTAAATTTGCCAAATTGGTTTCAAATAAACGTGTTTTGGTTCATTGTAGGCCTAAGCTAAAAGTATGTTCGGTTTTTGATACAATTCACATATTTTATTTATAATTTTTATCAAGAGATGTTTGATCTGAACAATTATAATACAGTAAGCATTTTTAGTTGATTTTACTTTCTCACTATACTATTAGTATAGAGAAAGCATAGTGATCGCAAAAAATCGATGTTTATATTTTTGTGGAAATATCCGTTTTGGGACCACCTGAGCCCAAAAAAGTGTTTTTTACAAAATGTCTGTCTGTATGTAGACAAAGCTAGAGAGAAATCTATTCGATCGATTTCGAACAAATTTGCAGCAAACATGTCAATTAGGCCTGTATGGATGCACGAAAAAAGGTTTTGAATTTTTTTAAACAACCCCCTTTTTGGCCAAAAACCACCAAAAAATCTGTTATTATTTGTTGATAAAAAAAAAAGGCTCTAACGATTTTCATAGAATTTGGCTTAGTTGTAGCCCCTAATGTACCCTACCATAAGCAAAAAATCGCATCTTTCTAAAAATTCTTGTTTAGCTAATAATAATAATAATAATAATAATAACAGATTTTTAAGGGGTTTTTTTGCCAAAAATGGGGTTGTTTTTCAAATTTTTGAAAACATTTCTTCCTACTTCTATGGCCTACTGGCCTAATTGACATGTTTGGTGCAAGTTTGTTCGAAATCGATCAAATAGTTTTCTTTCTAACTAATAATAATAATAATTATTATTATTATTAGTTACTCTCTTACTTTAATGTATCCCCTGTCCTACTTTAATACAATTTTATGAAGTCACAGTGAATCTGTTTAGTAATTTAAATATGTTTGTGATAAAGTATGTGCCAGTTTTTAGTACCGTTTATTTGTTTTTGTTTGCTTTTAGTTTGTTAATCCAACCTAAACGATCTGTCGGTTGTGAAGAACATCGTAAAGTTGTTATGGAAATGAATGTAAACAAACATGTAAACATCTTTTAATCCGAATAGCTGTTTGGAATTTTAACTACTTTTTAAAATAAAAAATTTGTAAAATCCTTTCTTAGTGTGCTCCTATGGTCCCATAAGAACCTTTAAATTTCCTTATTTGTATCTTAAGGGTCTGCTCCAGTAAACGAGAAAGCAACCGGAAATGCAAGCACCTCTCACTATATCCCTATCTAAACAGTGCAATTTCTTGCGCTGACATTGCCTCATTTCAAACCATTTTATAAGTCTATCTTTTGTAATTGAGTGTTGAAAAAAAAAAACTGCATATTCTTTATAAAATTTCGGATCCGGCTTGCAAATTATTTTTCATTATTATTTTTTTATTGTGTTAGGAAAAAGATTCAAACTTAGTACTTCCAAATGTCAATTACACAACAAATCAAAAGCATTTAAGAAAATGCAAAACGGATGTGACTGTGCTTAAAATGAGACCTTGCAAACAATTTTATGATAAAAAGTAAACGAAATAAATGGTTTGAAATTTAACATTGCTCTTATGGGATAAAAATCTAAGATGGCCGCCACTACAGCAGACCCTTAAGTAGTTTTTGCTCCACGTTGATTCATGTCAGTCAGTCAGGACGAATCGTCTTGTATGTAGAGTAGATATTATAGAATGTATATCATACAGAATGTGAGGGTTATCCTTTTTCAGTAAACTGAGACTGGTTGACTATAGTGGTAGTTACGGTTTGTACGAGGCACTTCAACAAGACTGAAATTGTGCTTATGTATAGTTGCGTAGAGAAATGGCACTAATGCACTAATACAGGTACAAACCCAGCATAAATTCCAGACATAAAGTAAATATTTTCATTAAATAGCAACAAAAAATACATTCACGAAACAAAATCAAATTAAGGTAATTTTAATTCGTCGACTGTTTATAAACGTGACCCCAATATGCAATACATGTCATGTCGGACACGTAGCCCAACTGGGACGTAATAAATGTTATCGAATTTTGTTATCAGCATTCGATTTAAATAACGAATTTCCTGATAGATAATTACAATGCTAGTACATGAACATGTTTTATTTAGTTAAGAGCGTAATTGGGTTTGTCATTTGGAGTATTATTCTTTTTTTTAAACTTTTAATGTACTTTTACCGAGAATTGTGCGATGGAACAGAATACAATTTTGACGTAGTAGATTATTATTATATTGGGTTAAATTTTCAGGGTTTACATATTTACACAGTGATAGTATTTGTTGATCCAATTTGTGATGGTGCTTTCTTTATTGTTGATCTCTTCAAATTTATTTTAATTTCTTGTGTTGGTTGCAATGACAAGTGTCATCTTCGTACGATCAACTTCTAAACGCAGAGCCATCTACTAGACTACTAGAATAAAGTAATAATTTTAAAAATACATTGGTTGAAATTCGGTGTATATTATCTATAAAGCGCTATTTATTCAAAATAATCTAAAATTTTAATCCTTAGGTGAGCGCTTGGGGTAAAATTTAACCCTTGGGTAGGTAAATCTATTCTTATAAAAGCCAAATACCATTGACGCATTGACTCATCACAGTTTCTCCAAAACCACGAGGCCCAAAAACATGAAATTTGGCACTAATACTCTATAAAGGCTCTAGACCCGCACTAAGAAATTGTTTCCGAAAATTCGAAATTTTAGGGGGGGTTTTGGGGGGTCAAAGTTACTAAATCATGATTTCTTAAAACCTACCGAACGGATTGGAATGAAATTTGGTATGTAGCTTCCTCTAGGGCCATAGATGCTCGCTAAGAAAGGGTTTCAAAAAATTCGAAATTTTAGGGGAGGTTTGGAGGTTAAAAGTTACTACAACAAACCATCGAACGGATTGGAATGAAATTTGGTATGTGGCTTCCTCTAGGGCCCTAGGTGCTCGCTAAAAAAGGGTTTTAAAAAAAACGAAATTTTAGGGGAGGTATGGGGGGTCAAAGTTACTAAAAATCCCCATAAGAAATACATAGTGTAACATATTTATTGATATAATATATTTGTTGTTAATATACATTTAACTTTTATTTGTCTATCCGTGCAAAGCCGGGTCGGGCCTGCTAGTTTTGTTATACAAATAAAGGAGGTGTGGCTACATTGCCGCGCAGCTCAGTACCGTCCTAGAGATTTATGACTTGTCTAGTTGACTTGTTTTTAGTTTTACACTTTTCTGTCAGTAGTACAGTCGCTTCAAAGACTGCTGTGGTAGGTTTGCACCCTGCCATTTTTTTTTAAATAACGAGTAAAATATCCCCAAAAAATTAAGAAACCTTTAGGTTAAAGCTTATTGAAATTGGAAAAATGATTTTTTTTCCTAGTTTTGGTCTGAAACGAAATTTACAATGGTCATTATAAAAAAGTGTTAGTTTTTACTGAAATTTGTGGCATTAATTTAGAAGATAGCTTAAAAAGAGCAAATTTTTACTAAATAATTACACAATGCTTAAAGGTTAATTGTATAATGTAAACGTAGAATTAGATTACAAGTGAAAAAACATGAACCAAGACCGGCAATTTGAACCCAGTACCTTTACCATTCCGTGGTAACGCTCTACCAAATGAGCAACACTGATCACACCAGATATTGGTCAATGTTATCTCACTTTTACGGTTTTACTGCATTTATTAAACCAATAGACTGAATACCTTTTTCACTTGCAATTTAATTATATTTTTAAATTATATAATAATCTTTTTAGCATGATGTTATTATTTTGTAAAACATTTATCTTTTTATACTATCTTCTAAATTAATGCTACAAATTTCATTAAAAACCCCGGTCTTGATCCATGTTTTTTTACTTCTAATTTTATTAAACTAACCCTTGCTTAGAAGTGCCTAAACAGAAAATTTATTACAAATAAAAAAAATAGAATGTTGACTGCATTTAACTTTAAGTATTTTAATTTTTTTTTTTTTTTGCCAACGCGCCCACTAATGTTACACATAATGACGAACCCGCTTAAGAATTAGCTACTTTGTTATATTTTCTATAATTTTACATTTTCAAATCGAAAAGAATGAATTATTATTTTTATTTCCAACAGCGACACATGGTGTTCAATCGTTTTGAACTTTCAGAATCCTTTGGCTACCTGGCTGACTATATCGTAGACTAACAGTTTAGACTCAGTTCAATGTTTTTCGACCTCAGATAAATATAATTTGTATAATACATTTTGTAAGGTGTAAAGTTTTGTTCACACATAAACATGTATTTGTGTTTCTCTCAGAATGTAACGGAAATTTAATTTTATCTTAGTTGAACAACTTCTTTAGACGTCAAACTTGTCCAAGTAAATTGCTGAGTGTAGCGAAGTTCCGGTAGGTGTCCAATCGATTTAGTTAAGAATAAGTACAGGTCAATCTTCCTAAAATTCTTAAACAATAGAAAACAATGCCTTAGCGAACTTCCGTAGAAAAGATGGGATACTGCAGTAACCCTTATGATTAGACCTAAGGTTGGGAGTAGTAAATGAGCACCGATGATGGTCCCCAGAACATGTTTTAATACTATATAATATTTTTTTATATGTACGTAAAAAATGTTCGCACTCTAGCGGCCGCATTTTAAAATTTTCGTGCGAGAATTCATCGTTTTTTGTGTTTAATCAAAAAAACTAAATTTAGGATATTATTCAGCAAATTTTGTTTTTTTACACGACCTTATAGCTCGCTTGGGTCCCGTAAAATCGATTGAAACGTAAAATACCATAAATGTACCCCGTTCAAATATACGTGGGGGAATCTTCTGATCCGCGGCCAACGGCCGAGTTTGTACGCTGCGAGCGAAGCGAAGCAGTCTATAACCCGAGACAGCAAGGCTAAGCTAGAGGCTTAGGTGCAAACAAATTCCACTAATACATTTCGTAAACAGAGGCAGCTATTCACTGCCTTCGTGAGTAGATCAATTTCGTAGAAATAGTCGGTTGAAACCTTAAAACATACAAACTTAATTTTGCCAGAGGTCAAACTTAATAAACTCACGTCAGCGGTTCATAGGCCAGTTAAATAAGACCATTTTGGAGCAATTTATGGAAATAAATGTTGGAAAGCTGGAAATCGTTTTGATCGTTTTATTTGACATCAAATTGAAGTATCCTAGGTTTGCACCACCCCCCGCTGCGAGCTTCAAAGGAAGGGTCAAAAAAACCCCAACATTTTCAGTTTTTTTCACTTTTAACTCCTAAAGTAAGCATCTTACAGAAAATTTTACTCTTTTATAAATTAAAGAGCACTAAATTCTGCGTTGGTTACCCACAAAGTTTAATTTGACGAGAAATAGTGTCAAAATCAATGGTCAAAAAATGATTATTTTTACCAACTTTGCATAAAAAGTTACAATTAAGACTTTTAAACATCCGAACCGTGGAATCGGCTGTTCTAAATGAAAAGACGTACTGAATGAAAGTTGTAGGACATTTAATTCTGCGTTCAGCAAGTACCTAACATTTCAAATTTGATCAAGTCTACAAATAGAAAATTAATTTTTTCGATCTGCAGTTATACACGTAGCAGTCAGCAAAAAGGTAGTGCAAACCTAGGATACTTCAATTTGATGTCAAATAAAGCGATCAAAACGATTTCCAGCTTTCCAACATTTATTTCCATCTCCAGGTCTTATTTAACTGGGCTATCAGAAACACGGTCGAATTATTTTAGAACTTACATTAACACGTATTTCATTTGTCAATTAATTAGTTTTTTATTCGAATAATGATATTATTCAAATTTTTAGGATTTATTTATTTTACATGTTCCTGGTCCAGTCATCCTAGTCATCAAATAAGCACATTCAAACACTGCCAACTATATTATTAATTATATTATATTTTTGCGCTGCAGCCAACTATATTCATTAACTATGATATTTATTTCTATAAGCCTTTCACGGAATATCTGGTGATCACTCGAAAACAGTACAATGCCTATTAACACAAAATACATTAGTGATGATGTTCACTAAACACTCTTTCAACTCTAAATTTAATCAAACATTATAAAATACCATACTACCTTAAATATTGCACATTTTACGTTTGAACTGCTATTTCTGGAGATGCATTTTAGAATTTTTATATTGCCTACACAGAGTGTCCATTTTAACTAGGTAACCATTCGGATCTCCAAAAGTGCAAAAGTACAGCAAACTTTAAATGGGGGACTTCAAATACTTTTTAGTGTCTATTAAAATTATGAATTTTAAATGTCATAAATTTGCCGCCATTTTCCAATATGGCGGACAACTTTCGAATTTCTTATGGAACACTCTGTATTTTATGTTCGGAATGTGTATTTTTACGTATTATTTTATTTATCTTCATGCTATTGGCCTATTTCTTGTTATGATAATATGATAAAGCTATCTTTGGTTTCCAGAATTTTGTAAGTAATTTCCTTTTCTTCTTACCAGAGAAAATCCGAGGGTCTTGTAGAGTATAACTATTTTTATTAGTGCTGATCTTTTGATTATGTTTTAATACAATACGTTATATAAAAGTAAAGACTGATAGAAAATTAACTTTTTTTCAGAAATTTCTTCGTTGTCAAAGGGTACTATATTTCTTATCAACACATTTTCGAATTAACGTGAAATATAACTCTATGTGTTAGGTTAGTGACTGGGTTTTGTTGTCTTTTGTTAATGATGGGGGGGGGATCTATGTTTGGCTTGCCAAAAAAGGTTTTCAGTAATTGTTTGTCCGACACTGCCAAAGCTGAGAGTACTAAAACATCTGATGACAGACTGTTTGGTCCAAGCGGTGAAGTTAGATTAGTCAGTTTGAAACATGTGACAAAAAACATAACTGTAGTTGAAGTACTTTTAAAGTCTACCACAGTAACACGAAATAACATTTTGTCTTGTTTATTCATTTGTCATTTATATTTCATAACAGCTGGCACATGCGGTTTCACTCGCATATGTGATTAAATAAACAAAAGGACTAGCGGGTAAATAGTGTGCCTTACTATTACACCCAATCAAAAATAAAAACGATTTTAAATCCGAATTCCATGGTCCAAAAAATCATAGGCCTACATTATTAGCTATACACCAATCTATATATATATAAGCCAAAACCCACTGACTCACTGACTCACTCATTACAATTTCTCAAAAACTACCGAATGGATTGGAATGAAATTTGGTATGTCGCTTCCTCTAGGGCCATAGGTGCTCACTAAGAAAGGGTTTGAAAAAATTCGATATTTTAGGGGGGTTTGGAGGGGATCAAAGTTGTTAAAAAACGATTTCTTCAAAACTAACGAATGGATTGGAATGAAATTTGGTATGTAGCTTCCTCTAGGGCCATAGGTGCTTTTTACTATGAAAGGGTTTGAAAAAATTCGAAATTTTAGGGGGGTTTGGGGATCAAAGTTATTAAATTACTATTTCTTCAAAACTACCGAATGGATTGGAATGAAATTTGGTATGTAGCTTCCTCTAGGGCCATAGGTGCTCACTAAGAAAGGGTATGCAAAATTTCGAAATTTTAGGAGGGGTTTGGGGGGATCAAATTTACTAAAATCATAATTTCAGATCTTTTATTATTATGACAATAGTGCTTTTATTATTTAAGATCTATATTTATAAAAGCCAAATACCACTCACTGACTGAACACTTAAAAAGAATACAATTACGTTAAAAAGACTGAAAATACCAACCACCACGGGCAACGCCGTACGGGTCAGCTAGTAAATGCATAAAATCCCGTTTTCCGCCAGTTAGTTACTCATAAATTCCGAACGAACATAAAAATTATAAATCCAGTTTTAATGTGTAATAAATTTCACCTGTGAATACATTTCATATCATTGCATACTGTTTTGATTTAATATAAGTAATGTTTCAGCATTTACAGTAATTTAAAACGCAGAAAATCTTGTCAAAGCGTCAAGCTTTTGATCCAAATCAGTTGTTTTATTTATAATGGTCGCATGTCACGTTCGTTCGCAAAACCCATAATTATATCCACAATTTTTGAATTTTTAAATAGGAATCCTAATTATTTCCGGGATAAAAAGTGGCCTAGATTAATCTCTAAAATGTCTTCTACATGCAAATTAAAGCTTCGTCAAAATTGGTTCAGCCATTCCGCAGATTAAACCGGACAAACAGACAGACAAAAATAAAAATAAAATTATGTTTAGGTTTTGGTAAAGTGTAAACAACCATATGAGCTTTGGAAACCGTATTTATTTCGCCTCGATATTACAGACAGACACTTCAATTTTATGTATATGTCCGAATTTGTGAGATCCTATAAATAAAATTTTATGAATTATTAGTTCGATGGCTACTGAATTGCTTACGGAGGAACGTTAAAAACGTGATAAAAATCATTTTGGTAATTCGAAAGTGATTACTACTGTATTCTAAATACACTAGGGGAGACCCCTGCGTGCTCCGCACGCCAACCCCCGATGGAACCTTCTAAAAACATATGTCATGTTTTATTTATAATAAAGGGGGTAGGATTAACAATAACCTCAAAACCAAGATGGTAAATCATGTTGGTTCAAATCAAATTATTTTCTATATTTTATAATAACAGTTATAATAAAGGTTAAAAGAACCAGTAACGCTCAGTTGTAGGCCTACACTTAATAAAAAACCTAACCAAAAAGTTACTCACTATCAATTACCGTATATTATCAACAAATAGGTTTACTATATGTCTTAATTATTTTTATTTAGGATGTAACATAGTGTTTTCTTATTACTTTCTCCACCCTATACGTAGTATATGGAGAAAGTATTGTTTTCGTAAAAATGTTCGAATTTGAATTTTCAGTTGAATTATCTGTTTTGGTGCTCCCAGAACCCCAAAAAATTGTTTAGTGCAATTATCTGTGTTGGTGCTCCCTTAACCCAAAAATATTTTTAGTGGAATTTTTTGTTTTGGTGCTCCCTGAACCCAAAAAAGTGTTTTTAACGTGGTGTCTGTCTGTCAGTGTGTCAGTATGTATACACGACCAGAGGGGACACTATTGGTCCGATTTTCATGAAATTTGGTATGTAGGTACTAAACCCTAATATCTCCAGGCGTTTTTTTCATTTTTTGGAATTTTTAATTTTTAAGGGTAATTTACCCCTAAAAACCAATAAAAAACGACAAAAATGCAAATTTCTCAAAAACGGCTCTAACGATTTTGATCAAATTTTCAGTATTTATAGTGCTTGAGATGCCAAACAAAATGACACCACCCGCTTTTATCAAAACTTCGGCGTTTCATAATTATGGGGAAATGTTAAAAAATAAACAAGTTTATGTTGTCAATCTAGCATAACGGCGACGGCCGCACGGGGTAGCACAACGGTAGCGAGGACGGCCAGTAATTCAAAGGTCGCGCGATCGAATCCCGCCTGGGACAATAACTTTTTTATACGATTGACGTAGGTAGAATATTATTTTTTTGTTTTGTTCTAAAAAGTAGTAAATAAAATGATTAAAAACAATATTATTTTGACTACAGTAAGTTGGGAGAAAGTTTGTGTCAGTTAACTGATACCGTTTATTTTTAAATTCCTTTACCCAAGTTTTTATTGGTTTGTGTGTTGAAACATTGTGTTGGTTCAAAATAGGCCTAACTTAAAATATTATTTTGTATGTACTAAAAGCTGGACATCCGAATCAACTGTAATATCTGTTGGTTAAAAATCATTATTTACTTGTACAAAAGCAGCTGGATTAGTTTGTTTCTTATTATAAACAGCTGTTTTGTATAGAAATATTTTTATAATCTCCTGAATACTATAAACATAATTATTTACATCCACGAAAGCAGCTGGATTAGTTTGTTTCTTATTATAAACAGCTGTTTTATATAGAAATGTTTTTTTTAAATTCGTTCTATGTTAATCTTATGGGGAAAACCCGACCTTTGAGATTAGCTCACGCCATTAAGGTTAAGAATTTTTGACATCTAAAACCTTATTGCAAAACTACGAAATGAGACGAATTTTTTGAAACCTCAAACATTAAAATTGGTCCAGAAATAAGGGAGGAGTTGTGTTTACAAAAAACGGCTTCACGTATTATATATAAGGATTTATATAAGGCGATTTTTTTTTTTTTTATAATTTTTCTCGCTATCCGATTGAAACAATGTATCACTTGAACACAATATTCTGTGTATAAAATTTGAACTAAGAATTTAAATGTTTGACATATAAAATCTCGTAGTTCTTAGTGTTTATGTTAAATATTTGCAGCCCTCGGTGTAAACAACGAAAACTAAAAAACTACTTTATGAAGAATTTTCAAATTAATAAAGGTTTATTTTGACTTTATTTCTGCTAGGTAATGCCTTTTAAAGCAATTATCAACCACTTGGTTGAATGAAAGCTTCACACCGTCAAAAAAAAAGCAATACAACTTGTGATTGTATCAGGCCTATACAGTAGTTGGATCAGCGGATATGTGTTAAAGCGGTGGCTTCTGTTGAAATTTTAGTTAGTAGGCCTATACAAAATACATGAGGTTATTTATAAATACATATGAATATAAATGAAGTGTCTGTCTGTGTTTTCGAAACAAATACTTTTTACTAAGCTCATATGGCCAATCGCACTTTACCAAAACAAAACCATGTATTTAAAATTGTTGTCTGTCTGTTTGTTTGTCCGGGCTAATCTCCGAAATGGCTGAACCAATTTTGATTGCATGTAGATGACTTTTCAGAGACTAATATAGGCTACTTTTTGTCCCGGAAATATTTAGTGTTCCTATTCAAACATTTTTAAAATATTGATTTAGATCAAAGGCTGAACACCTTGGCAAAATTGTCTATGTTTTAATTTACTGTATACCCTGGTTTAACTATTACATATATATCAAAACACAGAATAATGTGTAATGTACTCCTAGATGTTAAATACACCTAAAACCCTGATGTGTAATTTGTATGTTCGTTATAAGTAACAAACTGGCGGACAACGGGATTTTTAGCGGCTGTTAATCCATAGCTAATAATTTTACGTAATAAAAGGGAGATCGATTTAGACGAAGCTGACTGTGCCTTTTTGGGCCATGGAACTTGGATCTAAAATAGTTCATTTTTATTATTGCTTGGTAACATAAGGCACAATATTTACAGTATAGTAATTTTATTTATTTAAGCACATCTGTGAGCAAAGCCTCAGATACCAGCTATTTGGTACATAAGATAACACCCCATTTGGCCTCAACTATTATACCAACTATTAGGTGTCTTAAAATTCCCCTCCCCCCCCCCCCCTTAACTTTGGAACAAGTAGAAATAAATAAATGAGCTTCAGAGTACCTCTATATGACATAGGGAAATTAATTTTGGTGTAACCGACCATTTCACCCCTTACACCAAAATGCTGGTTAAGATGCTGGTAGAATTACCCTCTGGCAATTCAAAAATCTTAAATAAAAAGCTGCATCAAGTGACACCTCATTTTAAAGGGCTTGATAAATGAAGAAGAATTGCACAAATTAGAGGTCCCTATCTTAACCCTATTGAAAATGATTAATCTAAGAAATTTCGATAGGGTTAAGAGATACCTCTGATTTGTGCCTTTCTTCTTCATTTATCAAGCCCTTTAAATGAATGTATCACTTGATGGAGGTTTGTATTTAAGATTTCACCCCTTGCCCCTCTCAACCCCCCCCCCTATTTTGGGGTAGGGGTGAAATGGTCGGTTACACCAAAATTCATCTCCCTGTGTCATATATAGGTACTCCGTAGCTCATTTATTTATTTATACTTGTTTCAAAGTTATGGGGGGAAGGGACTTTTTAGATACCTGGTATAGTCTATGTAGTAAATACTATTTGTCCATATAACAATGTCATGTGTACGTTTGATATATCATAGATATTACTTTTAAATTGTTTTTTTTAAATAAATCTGTAATGGCAAATCATTGATCATCATAAATACTGGAAACAAATCATTTCAATTATTTAGTTATTATAAAAGGGCATAATCTTCTTTTCAAGTGTTTTGTGCATGTCTTAAAGCATTCCTACAATCTAACAATGTTAAATATACATTATACAATAAACTAATCTGAAAACTATTTAGACCAATCTTATGGACCCTTGTGCTATGTGTTTATGTACTGTACAGAGTTAGTGTTACGCATGTTTGAGCAATGTGACGCGTATCTTCCAATACTTGATTTACATTCCAGTCATGCACACAACTTCTTGCCTCGTCAATCCTCCTGAATTTAAACAGGAAACATGCGGGAAAGAATCCATCATTCATAAGCAGAAAGGGATGAGGGTTATTGGCAGCATATTTTCCTACTCGAGTCTCCTGCAGGAATAAAAGAAATAAATCCGCCGAGCTACGAGCTGCCAAACCGTTTGACATACATTATTGGAAGAACATTGCAGGCGATTTATTGTGTAAACTTATTTACGATTTCATAAACATATTTTTATATTACAAACGTAAACTTAAACTTAAACCTAACTTAAACTTTGGTTTATTTTTCGCAATGTTGGAAGTTTATAATCTATAATTTGAAATGAAACTGATTTTTAAAAGATTTTAAGAATGATAGTAATAATAATTTGCTGTAAAAAATGTCTAAGATTCTATAAAACTTGGCTGTATTCGGTTAGGAACTTAAGAAAGTAAAGAGCCCTTTGTTTTTCTGTAATCAGTTGACTGATGCATAACCTGTACCTTGTAATCTAATGGTAGTTTACAAAAGGAAGTAATTATGTGTGTTACGATTTATTTGAAAACTACTTCTCTGATTTTGAACAATTGTTTACAAGCAACCCGGATATCACGAATGTTTCCTCATGACGTTTTTTTAATAGTGCGGTAATATTTTTTTTAACAACTCCACCGTGAGTGATTTACGTGCAATACTCTGAAAAATACCCCACGTCAATTTATAGTGAAATTCGACAAATAGAATTCAAACAAAAATTACAATAAGATTAAATAACAAAACGGAAAACACTTCTACGATTATCGTGCGGAGAACATTTTTACACGATCTAGAAAAATTGCTTCACAATATAAAAACAAACACAGGTACTAACATTTATTACCATAGTAACCAACTTGGCAAATTTTAAATCAGTTAATTATTTTTCTCAAACTGTATGTAGCTTTTTTTGGCTAGGTTAACAAATTAAAAACAATTACAAAAAAATCTATGAAAAAGGCTTACTGTACTATAATTCTGTAATAACATCCGTTATTACATATTATAAATAAAACACCTGATTTGGATCAAACACGTTTTTGAGATATTTCGCAATAGGATGAAACGTTTTTGTGTTTATATCTAAAAATACAAATAAAAATAAATAGAGGAGATTATTATGTACATTTTTTCTTTTACACGAATTTACAGCCCATCTGGTTAGCCTAAAACCGAACAAAACATAAAATACTGATGGGGTAGATAAATCCTGATCCGAGGCGGCTGATCGGGCATTATTCTCCGATTTTTGAATAATGTTAATAAAATAGCTTCCGAACGTAGCGAGAAAAGCGCAAATTTGCGTGACGGAGAGAAAAGTAGTGGTAGTGAGGGAACCAGCAGCATGATGCGCGCAGCCTGCCGTTCTCTTCTCTTCAGCTGTTAGTTCTCCCACTAATTTACGCGTTTTGCGCTATGTTCGGAAGCATTTTTATCATATTTTATCAAACTTATTCAAAAATCGAAGATATACGAGTTGTAGGTTTTAATGTCTACTTTCAGAATAAATTCGGTAAATATCGGGCCACTCATGTTAATAGGGCACATAAAGGCCTAAATTGATTATTCTGCATTTGTGCAAAAACTATTAATGCGACAAATTTCATCTTCTGCCTGTTTAAAGTACATATAATAAACAAATCATTTTCCTAAATATCTGCCCTTAATATTGTAAATTAACAAGGATACACACTTTTTCCGAATTTTTCGGTGAAAAATTGTACGATCGGGGTCAATAGAAAACCATTTTTTAGGTTTTTTATTTCTCTACAAATATCCCACTGGAGGTATTGTGATCCATTCTTAAATTTTTAAATATCCACGAAAAAAACAAAAGTCATAATTTATAGTTTTTTTTTTTGTTTATAAAAATGCACCAAAGCCTGATAGTTGTTGTATTTTACAAAGGCTACATATGTGCTGCCGTTAAAGTCACTGTGGATGCCGCTTGGTGTTAAATTCAATAACAAGACAAAATCACAATTGGTTGGGCTAAATAAGGAACGGAATATCTCTGTTCATATTGTAATGTTTTCAAAAACTATGGTTCATACTGTCACAGATTCAATCCCAGCTAATGATTAGTTTTGCCGTGGTATTTTACCCCCGTCTGTAATCATCCTTATCATACTCTTGAGCACAAAATATGTTTTCTTTACCATACAATTAAATATACAATAAATTCTGTAAATAGTCGAAATTCCTGAATGTACGAACTTAATTCACCTTCAGTTAAAATGTATGAATTGATTTCTACTGTGTGACAGCGTAATGCGTATCTCGTTGTCATGGAAACCTCATATCCAATTCAAATTATGTAAAGTAATTTTAAGACTAATTCTCCATTTCATGTAACTAGTCTTGCCGTATCAGCATTGCATGGTAAATTCCTAAAACCATTCACAATTCTCTGACACTGCAGATAAATTAAATAAAGTGTTTCGTAATTTCTATATCCGAGGGATATCTTAAAAACTAATTCAATTCTGCACTCAAGAGATAGAAGTGAACACATTAAAATGTTTTTCTGTACCTGCATTTTATTTTGTGTTTCTTATTTGGTTTAATAACATTGTAATTGTATTTTAATACAACTTCATCATATTTAACAAATAAAATAAATCTTTAAGTTTTTCCTTGTACAAGAATATAATTAGCTTGTAACTAAAAAAAAAACCGAGAAGAACGATATAGCTCAAAAATTGCACACGGGCTTATGAGTGGGAGAAATTGCGCAAAAACCTGACATGGATGATGAAAAAATAATTTATCGGGAGTTTCCTATCAATTTTGTTCCTTGTTTCGGGGATCGCACATGAAATACCTTTGCACAGGATTGTAGTAAATTTAATTACCTTTCGAACGATATAGCTCAAAAACTGCACACGGGCTTATGAGTGGGAGAAATAATGCAATTTCCTCGCTCTAACTTTGCCATTTTCGTTTTAATCAAACAAGCCGCCATTTTGTGTAAAATTTTAAAATAAAAATATCAGTGTCTGGGACATCCTACAAGGACCCTTCTACTAAAATGTCAGCTATTTCGAAGCATATTTACTACCATCTTATCAAAGTGGGAAAAACCCATATACTTATATACCCTTAAATCCCTACCCAAAAACGATTAATCGGTATAACTCCGCCATTTTGAATCGGATCGAAAAACAAAAAAAAAGTGTATCTGAAGAATCCTACTAGGACCCTTTCACCAAAAAAATTAGCAATTTTGAAGCATATTTACTACCACTTATCAATCCGGGAATAAAACATATAATATATATATAAAGTAATTTTCAAGCTGGGTCGAGTGTAATAGCTATTATTTTCTTCAAAAATTCGGCTAATTAGAGCTGAGCCAAAAAAATGTTTAGCCTTTGTTTTAAAATTGTTTAAAAGCAAACCAACATGTGTGAACTTAAAATTTATTTAGAAACTTATTTGTTACTTACTTTAAAACCCTACATTGTTACAGTTTAAACTAGTTGATCTGTGCATTTAACAATTTAAACCATTATTTGTTAGCAAATTTCCATAGGAAAGACCCCTATGGTGAAACCTAAGGTCGGGAGTGGTCAACTAGCACCGATCTGTAAACACGTTTTGGGGTGTCACTAAAAATTATAAATAGTGTTCACACTCTAACGGCATTTTACGTCCGATTTGGTCCAAATTTGGTAAACATGTTGTTTTTTTAAGTCTATCGGCCGATTTAAAACCAGAAGCACGTTTTTCGACTGGAAGGAATTAGATCTTTAGACGTTTCTTACTAGAATTAAACTATTTTGGGGTTTTATCTAAAATAAGAAACATATGAGATCATTATGCACATTATTTATTTTTTTTTACACGATTGTTCAACCAAAATTGATCGAAATGTAAAGTACCATAAAATTACCCACTTCAAATCCACGTGGGGAATTTTTAGAGGGGGGGGGAGCTTTTAAAACGGGTCCGATGGAACTAGCGAAGCGAAATAGTACATAATCCAAGTCCACAAGGTCATTCATTCCATAATACTGTACGCAGCACCGGCCTGGAGTGAAGCAATGACAAAGCAAGTCCATAGGAGAAGGTTGCTCTCAGTCCAGAGAAAAGTGGCACTGAGAGTCACTGCTTCATATAAGGCAGTCTCGCAAGTTGCGGTAATGGTTGTAGCAGGAATACCACCAGTACACCTTTTAGTTTGTGAGAGAAGGGAGGTTTACGAGGAACATAAGTTAAATGAAACTAAGCCAAAATCCACAATAAGTAGGGAAGCTAGGGAGAGGCTTATTGAGAGGTGGCAGGAGGAATGGGACAATGATAACAACGGAAGATGGACCCATAGAATTTTAAAGGATCCAGCACTGTGGATGAACAGGAAATATGGTGAGGTAAATAATTTCTACTTGACACAAGCGTTTACTGGACATGGTTGCTTTAAACATTATTTATGGAGATTTAAGAAAATTGATAGCAGCATTTGTGACAGCTGTGGACAGGAAGATGATGTGGAACATACTCTGTTCAAATGTAAAGATGGAAAAAAACTAAAAGAAAAGCTACATAGCAAGATAAAAGAAGAAATTCTTCCGGAAAATCAAATAACGCTGATGCTAAGAAGCAAAGAATAGTGGGATAGTATTGCAAACTACATCGTAACGGTGATGAAGCGGAAGGAAGAAGAACTGAGAAATAAGTAAGAAGATGCCTGAACAGTAGGACAGTCGTACGACTGAAAGGTGCCCGGTTGTTCAGGAAGTTATGCTACTAGTGATACCCTGTCCAACAACAAGGGCCGGAGAAAGAGGTGAGATTTTAGTGGGTCAGCACAGGGCCATCCCCACATAACCCTGTTGTGCGGTACCAACAGGGCATGTGCCTGCACATTTTTTTAACCTCGCGCAAAAAAAAAAAGTCCACAAGGTCGAGGTGCAAACTCGCTTTCCGTTTGAGCGAATCTAAACATCGCGTAGTAAGGGATAGAAACTAAGGTGCAAACAAATTCTAGTAATATTATTTTCCATACGTAGGCAGCTATTCAGCACGTCTTGAGTAGACCAATTTCTCAAATATTGGTTAAACTTCTAAAACATATAAACTTAATTTTGGAAATTCGCTCAACTCACGTCAGCGGTTCAGCTGCGTGATCAAACTATTTTAATTTGCTTGAAATGTGGCCAAATAACTTACAGAAAAAATAAAAAAAAATTGTAAGCTTTAGTCCACGTATTAAATTAATTGGTAATACTTCAGATTTTTGACAAACAACTTTCGATAATTATAAACGCATTATTGATGTGTAAAAGAATAATTCATATTTTAACCAGCTCAAAGTATTTACAGAAATGCATTTAACTTAAAATAAATCCAACCTTAGGAACCATTATTATTGAATCAGTTTTAAATTAGGCACTGCGGGAGTTGTCTATGCTCTCTCTTGCGCACAACACCACCCAAACAGCCGGAACTGTGAAGCGCACAGTTCCATGCAAAGTTTTTGGTATTCTGACATAAACTGGAGGATGGCTACTGTCATTAATCTTAAGGATTACATATTGTACAAGAAAGAATAAAGAAAAAGGACTTATTATTTTGAAAATGTTAACGATAATATCAAGTGAAAATACATTAATATTTTTAATCAGGTCAAACATAAGTTATAATGTTTAGTTGTCATACTGTATATTTTGTCAAGGACAGAAAAAAGAGGATAGGTACGAACTTGAAAGAAGAGGCAAATTGTATTAAATACAGGGTGTCCCCAAACTCTCACCCAAAAAGGTGCTTATTTTTTGTCTGTCTGTACTTGTTTTTTTTACAAAATAATTGATATCTAGAGAACGGTTTTTCCGATTGAGTTCAAACTTGACATGAAGTAATAACTAATAATGATCTATTTTAAGTGAAATAAAGCGACTGTAACAAATCATGCGTTTCAAAATGGCGACTGTTTGAAAATTTTAAACCTAAATTACTCAAAAACTGCAGATTTTAACAAATACTTTCATAATAAAGTACAATACATTTTATTTTTCGTAGTGAACCTCTTTGTTTACAGTTTTTGACGCGTTTGGAGATTGTATCTCATAGTCAGAAAGTCCCTCTATACACGGAGGTCGTCAAAACGTTAAATACATATATACAAACACATAACACACAACACATTTAAAAACCACAGTATGTAGATGCGCATCGTACGACTCCCGGATATCGACTGGTTGTGCGTTATCAAACAGAACACAAAATAAAACTACAATACGCCGCGGGCATTCTGAATTGTTATCGCTGCGCCATACAGGTTGTTCGAATCAAAGTGCAGTTGGTCGTTTAATAATTGGTGTTCATTATTTGAGACATTAATTTCAAGACACCTACAAAAAGTAGCACTTTTAATTCACTATCGGATGGTGTAACTTCAAACAATCGGATGAAGGATAATAGTTAAGTTGAAGATAATAACAGTAAATGTAACCATTACATGGTTGTGTTTACTGTGTTTGATATAGGATGCCGATATAGTGAAGTTGGTGTAAGTTCATCCGATTGTTTTGACAGTTACACCATCCGATAGAGAATTAAATGGCTACAAAAAAGATGTCTAGAATTTTTTTGTTAAAATTTACGACTTTTGGGTAATTTAAATTTGAAATTTTCCAACAGTCACCATTTTGAAACGCAATATTGTATATAATCGTTTATTTTACTTCAAACAGAGCATTAACAGGTATAACCTAATGTCAAGTTTGAACTCAATCGGTCAACCGTTCTCTAGGTATGAATTTTATTTTTTAAACACATACAGACTGACGTAAAAGTAAGCACCGTAGACCCATGTTATGCTGTGAAATATGTTTGTTTAGTTCCCAGGAACAAATCCACAAAAGAGGACAAGAGCGTTCGGGGACAATCTGTAAATAAACGACATTATTTGTGAACACATCAATTCAGGTATCAATACACATTTTATCATTTAATCTTGGAAACATAAATGACCTTACAAAGGTTATTGTACTACTTTCTTGTACGAAGTAAGCGAGGGTGACATCTCGTCACAATAAGGTCGTGCCAAGCATGTTTTCAAACAAAGGTCTAAAAATAGACTTCATATCCTTCAAGGATTGCTTCCCCTCGTAAACTTGTCAGCTGGTCGGAGGGCAGTGTTTAATTTAGAAGGTTTAATCACAAGGCGCCAAGACAAAGTGAAAAAGCGAACTTAATGAATGGAGAGCTTTTTTCAATTTGTAACCAAGAGGTTGAGTAAATAACGGTGTATTATTATTTAGAACGACAGACAATTGAAGTTAGATCATATCTACATTTTTTACTTTCATTGATACGAACTTTTTAAGAGTTTCGTTCGTGTTCTATAGGGTGTCATAAAAATCTTAGCCCTCAAGTGGTAATTTTTCTATATGTCCAAGTTTAGGTTGGCTAACCTGCCCATCATTTCAGTACCTTGAAACGGAGCCTATTGAAAACCCGGTTTATGCTGTTTTCGTTAGTTTTTGATGAGTTTTGATCTGAACATTCATGTAAAAGTGCTCTGGGGGGGGGGAGCTTTGTACTGTCCGCAAAACCGGTTGCGTAATATTTTACAATATGTATGTTACATGATGTAGTAAGCTCTAGTTATGTACTAAATAAAGATACGCACTAAAAGATTTTGTAGTGTTAAAGATAGGTAGTATATACTTTAGGGAGTAAGGAAACATACAATCTAAGACAAACAAACCTTTTTTTCTTTTGGGAAGGGTTTTCTTTTAATTGTTAAATTTTCAAAAAAAATCCAGACTTTATTTTATTAAAAGTGAACAAAAATATTATGAAACAAAAATACTTAAAAAACATAATCTTATTGGTTTAATATCCATAAAAAGTTTTAAAATAAAAAAAAATGTAAAAGACAAGTCATTTTTATTGTGGGATGTCAGAAACGCTCCACGCGACTTTTATGTTACAAAAACCCATTACACCCTAATGGCTAGAGTTATTTATACGTTGAAATAAATTTAAAATGATCAGTAATTTTTTTCCAAATTCAGTTTAGTTTAGTCGCAATCCGCCATTTTGGGTTTTACAAAAATTCACTGTAACTCCACAAATAGATAGATATTGAATTCAAATTGTTATTAGCATTTTGTATTTTTACGATTTACCACAAATCACGAAGAATTTAAAAAAATAATTTTCAAAAGTCAGGCGGTTGCAAACTTTTAAATTGGTATGTCTTGAAAACATGAGACTTAATATCTTTAGTTTTCAACGTCAAAGAAAATGGTTTTCGTCGTTTCTGTATGGTCTAAGGATAACCAAATTAGAGGGGGGAAAAAACTGAAAACATAATTTCTTGATAATTATCTACGGAATTATCGTCAAACCAACATTTTTTGAATGGTAATAGTTTTAGTAAAATACCCTTCAGTTAACTTTTCTTAGATTGAAAACGTCTCTTTGGTATTGCACAACGTTAAATATTTAATTAGCAAAACTTGACTTTACAGTTGCACATAAACTTAAGTTAACATCTTCGCGTTAAAGGCTGTAAAATCTTGGTCGACGAAGCGGTACAAAACTAAACACTATTAAACTAACAAGAAACCTTAGTTCGTGCAGTTTCTTAGAACTTGGCTTTAATGTAAGAGGCAAACGTGACCTTGGTTTCAATATATGTTTGTCAGGGACTGTTAGTTTAATTTAAAACTCTCATTTTTCGCGAAAGATATATTTAATTTTTAGCTTTAAAACTGAAAAACTTTTAGCATCCCCATATCCCCCTTTCTCTCAAAAACTTGCAGTACATAATAGTTTCATCGCTCGCCTATTAAATCTATCTCTAACCCCATTAATTACAAAAAGGAACTTGACACAATCAAATATATGGCCACTCCCAATGGATAAAAACTAGGCATGATAGACAAATTGATTAAGAAACGCAGGGCATTTCAAATAAATACTAATAAACAGAAAATAGAAAGCTAAAATATATATAAATTGAGTACAGTAGCAGGTTGGAGTTCAAAACAACTAATAAGATAGAAAACTTACTGCATTCCAAACCGAAACAAAATAATTACTTATACAAACAGTCAATAAGATGCACTGATTGTCCAAAATATTACATCGGACAATATTACTTACGGGTCGAACATTTTGTTTGGGCCTGAGAATATCATTGTTGAACAGAAATCAAGCTTTGCAAAACATGTTATAGATCGCGACCACACATATAAGTGTATCAAACTAAACATTATGGAGGTATTACACAGGTGAAGTGCAAGAAGGGGCACGTTAGAGAAATACCAAATATACAGATGTCACAAATTACATCCAGAAAATATATTAAATGCATAAACTAAACTACTCGTCTAATAAATTATTTAACACAATTATCCACTCCACCCGCAAACAAATCCAGACAGACCTAAATAAACATTGAACAACCACATACGGTTGTGATTCAGATCATGTGAGGGAGACTAAGCAATTTTGATATTTGAATTTATTTTATTTTAACTTAAGTTATATGTTTCAACGTTTTATATGTGCCAGTGTGTAGCGTAAAATTTTAATAACGCGTATTTTATGTCTTGACGAGAAAACAAATGTTTACGCTTTTGTGCTGTGAAAAATGAATAACTACAAAAAGTTATTGTGATGATCTGATGATGGTGGGTTAGTTTCACCGAAACCGATAATCAAATATTAACACAGATTTTTTGGACTGGGGGAAAAAAAATAAAGGCAATTAATTTACATTAATTACATAACTTTATCTAAAACAGAAGCTTTCATTTTTTGAGGGGGGGGGTGTTTCACATAAATATTGCAATTGTTAAATATTTTAAAATCTCTAGTATTTTCAATTCAACTTCTTGTTACATCAAACTTACTTATGTTGTTTTCAATTTAATAATTGTTTTAATTACGTATTAAATATTCAGGGTGCCCAGCTTCGAGTGTCTGAAACTTTACACGGCTGTTTGTCAGCTAAAAACATGCAAATACTACCATACAACATGTGTCCTATCTCGCTGTTTTCTACCAGTCCGTCTACATGTAGTAGCTCAGAAACGGCTCGAGATGTAATCATGGAACTGGGTATGAATATTCATAGAAATATTGTACATTGCACTTTAAAAAAAAGGTTTTCCTGCAACAACCGTTTCAAAATGGCGGCAGTTATTTTCAACGTGAAATGTCTAGAAAACTATAACTTTATAAAATAAACGGTACCAGGAACTGGCACATACTTTCTCACAAACATATTTAAATTATTAAACAGATTCACGGTGACTTGTAGGGTGGGGTAGGAGAGGTGATTTTGTATTAAAGTTGTTTTCCCATAAAAATCCATAAAATAACGGAAACACCAACTTTTCTCAAAAACGGCTCCAACGATTTTGATTAAAATTTTACAGTATAGTACTTTAGGTCATTAATAAACTATAAAATTTTTATCAAAATCGTTAGAGCCGTTTTTGAAAAAGTTGATTTTCCGTTATTTTAAGTGTTTTTATGGAAAAATGACCCTTAAAAATAAATAATTCACAAAAATGAAAAAAACGCCTGGAGATACCGTGGATTAGTACCTCCATACCAAATTTCATCAAAATCGGACGACTGGTTTAGGCTCTAGGTCTGATAACATCCACACAGACACCCCTACAGACACACACACAGACATCACTCCGAAAACCACTTTTTTAGGTTCAGGGGGACCCAAAACGGATATTTCCACCAAAAACTCAAACCCGAAAATTTTGACGAATACAATCCTTTCTCCATATAAGACTTACTATGGTATAGGGGGAGAAAGTAAAACATGTAATGTAACAGAATTTTTAGATTTTAAAACCAATCTAATGATATGTCGTTTTTCATAGTTGATTTGACAATGGAGAAAACTCAAATTTAGTGGTCAACTGTACGATTCGGGTGCTGAAGGTGGTTATATTAATTAAATAATACTAAATTTTTTTATTGTTTACTAGGCATATTTTAACAGTAAAAACACTGCTTTACCGTATCACATTTTGGTTAAATTTTTTAACTTAAAAGTTGCCTCTCTTCTATATAAAAATAAAAATTGTCTCCGTCATAATCTGTTTGCATTTGCTTCGTCGCGAGTCGCCGTGGTGGTTGGTGAGCGAAGCAAGCCATGGGCGGAGCCCTCTAGTAAAACATAATGCAAATTAGAGACATAGATATTCTGTGTGTTTACGATATATTGTAGTGTTCCTGATATTTAAACTGATCCAAGCTTTCAAAAGAAGAGAGTCTGACACCGTAAATGTATGCTTGAGAATGTGGGCTCAAATAGGGTAGAGGTAGGGGGCGTGGGGTGGCCGATCGGTAGAGGTGTTAGCACAGTCCGCTACAATCTCCTGTCAACAATCTGCATTAGTCTAAATGGAATAAAACAGTTAAACAGAAAAAAAAACATAGAAGTATTTAGCCCTGCACCTGCGCTAGAAATTTAGTATGAAGCAATATCTCAGAAATATTTCTATTATAGTCTGATTAAAACTGCTTTAGTATTGAGGGGCACTTGTCGTCGGCTGCCTGAGAAAGGGCGCGGCCAATGACCGGCGGTGGTTTCCTCCGGCGTTGCCACATTTAGGGAAAGTTGCGAAGGGGTGGTTTAGTGTCTCTTGGTCAGGTCAGGTGAAGAAAATGTGCTAGACTTTACTGATTATTAAACTCAGTGAATGTTTTCAATCGTTACATTCAGGTATGTAATGTGTATATGCAACTGTAAAATTATTTCAAAATAAATTAAAATCCAAAAATATAAAATTGAATTTTTATTTCTTTTTCTGCAAACGTATAGCCTAGCTTTCTATAAATAAATTAATACATACTGTCTTTAGAGTCTGAAGTAACTGGCGCCTTTTGGACGTTCGTCCAATAAGTAAAATATTAATTTCAAACACTCGCTGTTTCTTTAATTATATCGCTAAAAAATAACAAACTTGGTGTTATGAGTAAAAAAAATAACCAAGAATCAAATTCATACAATTGAAGGTAATTGAGTTATTTTTATTTAGTACCACACATGTTTCAAGAAAATAATTTTATTCTTACGGAAGTAAAATCCAGTTTGGCGAATAGTTCTACAGACTCCTAACTCGTAATTGTACAAAGAGGTTTCAAATTATAGTTTTTTTAAATATTAATTAGTTTAGTTATTAAAATATTTTTTTAATTGATCATCTTTCTTACTAATTGTTTATAAGTATTTACTTATGTGCAATTAGTAGTTAATAACAATGTAATGCCTATGTTTTTCTCGTTTAGTAGCAACTCCCCCATGCACACAGAAACTATGGGGCCAACTGTAGCAATTAGTTTTACAGTATTTCGATATTTATTCGCAAAAAAGTGTGGGGTTATTGGGCGTGGAGATCGTCGAAACAGCTGATTTAAGTCAGAAAACTAGTTTTACTTTTGGCGACGATATGGCAACAGTGTCCGCCCCACCAGCCCCTCGGCCCGCTCGACCCAATACTAAAGCAGTTTTAATCAGACTATAAAAAATAATTACTTGTGCACAAAGAGCCGCCAATGGTTGAACGAAGGCTGCACAACAGCAATACAAACCCAATTCAATTAGTAATGCTACAATGGTTGGACTAACAAGCCTGTTTGGCAGTGCTGGTTGCTGTTGATACTGCAGTCTGTACGGACAAATTGAAACAACAGCCCAACCAATAGAGATTATTCTTGTTGTTGAATTTAACACAAAGCGACATCCACAGTGACTTTAATACATTGGTATGTAAAATACAAACACTATTGGAAAGGATTTTTTATAAATTTTTATAAACAAAAATAACAATAATTTTGGACTTTTTGGGCGTTTTCGTTGATATTATAAAAAGTTATGAATACATCACGGTACTTCCAATGGGACATTCGTGGAGAATTACAAAACCTACAAAATGGTTTTTTATGTAGCTCTATCGGAAAATGTTTCACCGAAAAAGTAGGAAAAACAATTAATAGTTAGAATTTTTCAAAAATTCATATCTTTGTTAATTTACAATATTAAGGGCAGATCTTTTGGAAAATGATTGTTTATTATGTGTACTTCAAACAGTCGGATGATGCAACTTGTCGCATTAATAGACTTTGCACAATTACAGTATAAACAATTTAGGTATTTATATTGCATAATGAGCCCTATTTCTCTGAGCTGCCCGATTTAAATTTACCAAACGGATTCTAAAAGTAGACATTAAAACCTACAATTCGTATACCTTCGATTTTTTGAATAATCTTGATAAAATATAATAAAAATGCTTCCGAACATAGCGCGAAACTCGGAATTTGTGACCGACGCGCGACGCCGACGGCGAGTGAGTCAGTGCTAGAGGGACCCAGCAGCGGAGGAGAAGAGACTGGCACGCTGCACGCATCAGAAAATAAACATAGGCTTTGAAAATAGGAATTGCGAGTTTGAACCTTGACCTGGCTGCCTATGAATTTGGACTGGTTAGCTTCGCTCACTCGATTCATCCCGGTCATCGGGCTCTAAACAGAAGCTGTCTCACGGTAAACTCCCCCTCGTGGATTTGAACGGAGTACTTCTATGGTATTTTACGTTTTGATCGATTTTAAGGGAATTTTACGGGTCGTGTAGAAAGTAAAATTTTCTGAATAATATCCTTTATTTATTTCTTTAGACCAAATTCCAAAAAAGTATAAAACATCATACAAAATCTTTATTTCTGGTAAAAAACGTGCTTCATTTTGTAATTTTCGGCTAACGATTGACTTTTAAAATTAACTTGTGTACAAAATTTGGACGTAAAATGCGGATGTTAGAGTATTAACTGGGCTTTATATACATGCATATATACAGTTTTTTATGACACCCCAAAACGTGTTATGGGTACAATGGTCGCTACTCATTAACTCCCCACCTCAGGCATCACCAGAAGAGTTACTGCAATGGCTTATATTTACTATTGGAAATTCTCTAAGAACTACAGTTAAATACTGTAGACACATTTTTTGTATCAAAATTGTAAGTTGCACCTTTATGCGTTACAATACAAAGAGCTACTACATTCTGGTGTGCATTTTAGTAAATAATGAAACATTTTATATTTTGTTTATTAAATTCCAGTAATTTAAAAAAGTTATATAGGAAATGGTTACAAAATAATTACAAGGCGAAGATCGAATATTGAGCTAATAGTAGTTCCACTCGGTCGAAAATGGAAGTATTTTCCAATATCGCGTGTAAAGTTATCTGACAGTTCTCTGCTCAACAAAGATTTATTTCCTTTATTCCTGCAGGTGACGCAAGTAAAATCCTGCCAATTTCCTCTATATTCCGTATTTTCAGGGATGATGGATTCGTTCAACCTTGACTTTAGAAGTCGTCAACTGTATGACGGAGAATGTTCAGTATGTAATTAATTAGTTGAATGGTGGAAAATCATACATCGGTGATTAAACATAAAGGTATAATACTGATTAAATTATAGAGCACACAATTGCACGGTACATATATTTTCATGATTTTTTTTTCAAAGTTTGCTATGTACAGTAGATTCAAATAGCTGTTGTATATCTATATATAATTACTAGGGGCTCTGCCCCTGGACGCTTCACCTCAGATGGCTGCTTCGCTTCGCTCGCAGTTGGAAAATTCGATACATAGGCTCGTTTGTACATAGGTGACCTAGCATAAATCAGTTGTTTTATTTGGCAGCTGACTCAAACTCAATAAATATTATCTCCATAAGATTAACATGGGAAATTTGAAGGATTGTGTGTAGGAACTCTTCTCGGATGAATAGCTGCTAAACGGATGATTGGATCTTGAATCTGATGGAAAATCTCTACTTTTTTTGCTATATCTTACCGCTTTCTTACTAAATGCGCTCAAAGTTTGAAAATGAAAAAAATTAAAAAATCGAAAAAATATTTCCCGCCCAAAAGGTGCTTCCAAAATTAAAAAATGTTAAATTCTGGCAATTTTCCCAAAAGTGACTCGTCGAGAGCTTTAATTCAAGTATAAGGTTGAGGGGGGTCTGATTACGGGAAGTGCCTAATAATTAATGTCAGTGAATCAGTGAAATCGTCTAGCTTTAAGGACGTTGCGTGGAGCCTCCCTTCTCGGATGAATAGTGGCTAAATGGATGATTTGATCTTGAATCTGACGGAAAATTTCTGCTTTGAAATTAAATTTTCTACAATTTTTGTATTTAACATTTTTTGCTATCTCTTACCGTTTTCTTACAAAACGCGCTCAAAGTGAAAAAATGAAAAAA
>JAGFPH010006294.1:0-50057 GCA_018207615.1 Philaenus spumarius
CCACGATCTGACTTGTGTCTAAACAAAAGCGTGACGCGAGATCTCGCGAGAAATCTGGCGTGATGCAAGATCTCGCGAGAAATCTGGCGTGACGCGAGATCTCGCGGGAAATTTGGCGTGATGCAAGATCTCGCGAGAAATCTGGCTTGACGCGATATTTCGAAAACATAGCCAAGTCGAAAGTGCCCAACGGGCCAATAGAAGTTATCACTTCAAAAACATTTTGTTGTATTAAAATCATTATATGATATTAAATACCAACACACAAATTGCTACATTAATGTAATTAAATTACATTTTAGTTATTCAGTAGTTTTTAAATTGTGTTCCATGTGCAATTAATGAAGTGTTGGAAACATAATATATTATTTTGACTTCGCATGGTCCCAAAATAATTCTACGTTGCGCAAAAACGCGAAAAAGACCCACATTGTATATTTGTTTAATAGGTCTACCTCTTTATATGCTTCCTTATATAACATATACTTTAAATAAAGCATACTAATAATATGAGTAACATATTTTATCTGTAAACAACACATTATTAACAATACGTATAAGATTATAATTTTATTAAACTGATATTGTCAAACCTTAAAAATAATCTAATAACTCGAAAGAAATTGTTTATTTACCTCCTACATAATAAAAACAAAAAAAAGTTGAACCTAGACTAATTGAAAGAAAAATACTGCAAGTCCAACTATTACATTTGGCAAATCGAGGTATTTTATCAAGGTTGTGATAAATATATCTACTATAATCACACACTTTTAACTAATCCTAAATTTATCTAGCAGCTCGTGTATCTGACAAGTTAATTAAACATCGTTGAACGGAAATGCGGAATAAATTTAATACAAAAGGAAAATCGTTAACCCATAAATTGGCTTGTCCTATATAAAAAAAGTCCTCCAATTTACTGGACAGATATCTTTAATTTTGACAGACACTAACAAGCTGCTGTTAGTGACGTTAAAGCTAGTTCACTAATAAATGTGTTTCTTGCCCAAATTTAGCACTCTTAAGTAAAATGGATAATATCAGGTGATATTTAATGTTTAATTCATCGCTAAAATAGTTATGATGCAAATATTATCTACTTAATATACATTACCATGTATATTAATACATATATTAATAAAATAGTTCTTTCCTCAATTAAATCTCTAATTATTAAATGTATACTTATAAGTAATTATAAATGAATGACCTCAACTCTATTTAAACAAAACCACATTTAAAAAAATAGGTATTTATAATGTTTAATTTTATTAACAATTAATTTATATTAAACATCACACGCATTGTAAAATGTTAGAAATTTTTTATTTGCAATACATTGATATTCTAAATGTGTTACACTACTCTTCTTCTTTAGATCACACTATACGTAAAATATCGACCTATTTTTAACTAAGCAATGGGGAGTAATAACTTTCCATGTCCAATCCTAATTAAAAATAGTGTCAGTTCATTTAGCTAAATAACAAAACATAGAAGAATATTATAGTATTTAATATGACTACTATAAATTTCTGAATTAATTATTTCAAATAACAAAAAAAAATATTATGTTTATGACAATCAAGTAATTTAGTAAAACTTGGACTGGATTCAAAAAATGTTAGATTTTATAACAAAATTCTATGTGAAAAATTCTATGTATATACATGAAACAAAGGATACATGATTTTTTTAAATTTGTCTTCATTTACCTTAGTATTTTACTTTTCTGTTGTAGAAAATGTGTTAAGAATTTTTTAAATAAGTACCAACTATAAATTAATTTAATCCTTTAGCGTGTATTTTGAATTTTTAGTTATGTACCCTTTTCTTTTTCTAAGATATTTTGTCATTTAATTTTGTAAACATTGCGAGTTTTAGAATAATAGTTTACATGCCACAAAATGTCAAAACAAATAACATATTATTTGAAATTACCGAAAAAATGCACTATAAGCTTGAAGTCAAAAATATTGTATTGACAGTTAATTTCGTGGTTTAGGCAATGAAAAAATAACAAAGATAAAATTATAAGAGCATACTAAATAAGTTATTAAGGTTTAGTTTTTCTATATTGTTGTACTAATTGTCTCATTTTTATAAATTATACTAAATAATTAATATACAACTAAATTAGTTATTTCAGTGAAACCTGTTGAGTGTATACAATATAAATAGCTTTTATTTTAATAAATATATTTTGAATCCATTTTTGTATACTCCTAAAGTAATTTAATTTGTTATCTTTACAGAAAAAGTAAATAAAATGTATGTGTTATATTTATATTTTAAGAAAATAGTAAAACATTGTTTTATTTTTTATTTTATCCTAAACTAATCCTCGAAAAAATCATAAAAATACAATAAGTCTCCAATAAAGCAGAATTGTCTGAACTAATTTTAAATCGAATAAAACTTATTTATTATTTTTAATTTGACAATCTAGTCGACAAAGATATTTGAAGTATAGCTTTGAAAAATAAAAAACTATTTTAAGAATTTAATCTTAAATTTTACCGATTATCATGATTGGATGAATAAATTTGATTAAAATCCACAGAGAAATATCTCCGCAATTCTTATCAAACGTGTTATACTATCCAAATACAAATTCTTTTTAAATAATTTAGAAACTTTAACTTAATATAAACTTCCATTAACCTTAATAAACTCACGGAATTAAAAAAGTTTTGAAATTATTAAAGAAACTCCTTTTTAATTTCATGGTTATGTAATTCAAAATATTTAATTTTTACAAATATAATATTATTACTTTTCGTCTAGTTTACTACAGATTTTTATTTGTAACCAAACTTTTATTTACTAGTAAATCACAAATTAAATTCAGTTAACCTATTATTAGCGAATTTCCATAGGAAAATTGCAGTGACCCTTATGGTAAGACCTAGGATCAGGAGTAGTAAATGAGCACCGATCCTGGACTCCAGAACACGTTTTGGTCTGTCATTATAAATTATATAAATATATTTTGTATACATATATTTATGAATATATGTGTTCACACTCTTACGGCCACATTTTAAGTCAGATTTGGTCCAAATTTGGTAGACATGTAGGATGTCTATGTCACTCAGACCAGTTTGTTAGTCAAAAAATCCCGCAACAGAAAACATGTTTTTTCACAGGAAGTTACACATGTATATAATTGTTCGCAATCTAACAGTAATTTTAAGTCCAATTTGGTACACATAAGGGTTGCCTACATTGCTCGGACGTCGTTAGCCAAAAATCCAACTACCGGAAGCATGTTTTTTTACCGAAAATAAATACCTTTTGATATTTTTCGTTTGATAACATTTTTTTTAGAGTTTTATCTAAACAAATAAATGTTTTATATATTATTATTCTGCACATTTTTTTTTATTTACAAGACTTTACAGATCGCTTGGTTAAACCAAAATCGATCACAACGTAAAATACTAAAAGTACCAGGTACACGTGGTATCCGAGGCCGACGTGTACGATACGATCAAAGCGAATCAGTCCTTAAGCCGAGGCCGCAATCATCAGATTTCAAACTCTGCAAGTTGTTCTGTTATGAGTGGAACGAATTAGTGTGTAATTCGAAGCTGGAGGTTTGGGTGCAAAGAAATTGTAATAATATATTTCATACACAGAGGCAGCTATTCAGCGCATGTGTGATTGGATACGTTCCTAAATAGTTAGTTGAAACCCTAAAACATATAAACTTAAATTTGGAAATTCACTCAGTTCATGTTACCTGTTCTGTTGCGTGGTCGAATTATTTATCATAGTTTTATTTTACGCAATATTACGTGTTATTTTATATCTATATCAATAATATATCGCAATATATATGTATTGTATATTTGCATTATATATCTAGCGAATAACCTGACATATGTTCAATACGTTTCAATTGTTCAACATATATGTATATACATATAAATGTGTCTAACACAAACATTTGCATTGGTGTGTTAACAGTAAAATATCACAACTAAAATGTACCATATAAATATCCTCACATAACTAATGTTCTCGGTAATGTATTAAGAAGGTTAATTTTTTTATTTTAGCATTAGTTTAGAGGTAATTGATGTTCAAACATCAATCTCATATTGAACTATTTGTTGTAAATTTTACTACTACGTAAATAGTTAATAGAATAAATTCAATAGAATACAAATAGAGTTACAAATAGCTATACCACATTTCTTAAATAAGCATGTTAGGCAAGAATTCAATATACAGACAACAATTAAAGACAGTTCACCAAACACCGATTTCAGATATTTTTTTCAACCAGATTTGTAAATAAACAAATAATGCAAATGAATGGCATGAGTCACGAGAATAATATATCAGAATTTTTGTAAAGAAGGTAATGTACGTATGAAACTTTATTTCGTGCAGAATGTTTGCATACATTTTTAAATAGCAATGTGTCAGTCAGTGTTAAATACTGGTTCCTTTCGTAAAATCGCGTCTATACGTTATCCTATCCATATATATGACACTATAAATACATTTATATGTATCGCAAAAGATTCACCAGAACTTGGGAACTGTGAGTAAACGCTCTACTGAACTACAAACCTACTGAAGAGAAATCAAATATTTCATAATACTATATCGTGTCTATCAGTATGCAGAGTTAGTACTTAGGTGATAGGTAGTCCTAAATATCAAAAATAAAACACAACTCTCAAAATAAATAAATAAAATTGAACATTAGTGAACATATTAAAATTTAACTTAAAACAAAAACTGTTAAATACTTAATGTCAAAATTATAAATTGTTATGTTTATAAGATTAAATAGTTATATTAAGAAATATTGACATTAAATTGTTTTAGATATTATGTAAAAACTTGTGTAATAGTTTAAACACTACTGTGTAATATAGGCCTAATATTTCAATAGGTCAAGTTGAATGAAAACTTTACGTATTTTAAGTTAAAATTTAAATCCTATATGGACGAAATGTGAAGGGATTTGATTTGTTTGACCAATGGACGAGAAGGTGGCTACAATCTACATAATGAACAAAACAAAATAACATGTATTAATATACAACATATTATATCAAAAAAATAAAATTAAAGATGTGTTATTAAGTTGAAATAATTAAACCTAACTGATAAATATCTTATCTTCTAAAGCGAGAGATAATTGTCTGTCTGCTAAATGGATCTGGAATCTCCGTCTAAGGATTTTTGATTTTTTGATTTTATATGGGGCTTTTGGCCACGAGAAATCGATTGGAAATGGTCACCAGTCTGGGAAAATTCGTTTTCTACGTCTTTTTATTAAATTAAAAAGTGGAATTTGTCCATTTTAAACAATACAAAGCACAGCTGATGCAAATGTTTTCAATGTCATTACAATAATCATCTGTTTTCTTTTAAACGAAACACAGCTGATGCAAATGTTTTCAATGCCATTACAATAATCATCTGTTTTCTTTTAAACTGTATTTTATTAGAGGTAAGCCTAATGTTGTATCTATTTATAGTTACCATGGCAACGAATACTTCTGCTAAATAAACATACCCTTTATTTAGTTGTTTAATGTTATAGGCCTAACCTAAACGATGTTCACGGAAATTTGCAATAATAGTTATTGAAATCATAGCCCTGCTTATAATCGAGCTTTAGCTCGGTCTCCTGGTACTATATGTTTAATTATAGTGTATTCATTATTATAATCGAATAATTTTGTTAAATTAGTAGTGTTTTTACTATTTTCTTAATAGTAATTAAATATTAAAGGATAACTTTATAGCATTGACGTTAAATTAAATTTCTTGAATAGGTTAAAATTAATCATTAAATTTAATTGTATATTGTTTTTAATTTGTTAAGCAATTATTAAAATATTTAACTTAACATTAACTTAATAAATGTTAAATAGGCATACGTTACCGTACTAATGTCATCCAATCGTTGTTTGTTTTGTAACGAACGCAGTTTAGGGTTGCAACATCACACGGTCACATAAAAACACAAAAATCAAATTATTTCACTCACTAGTACGATTGTCTTAAACCATTTGTCACAAACACAATGTACAAAACACCAAATAAAAGGGTTATAATATAAACGCATGTTACCAGGGTGATGGTAATCTGAACAGACTAAAATAATTTTATTTTTCAGCAATATGTGAAAGTATGATGAAGCAACTCGAAACCGCGGTGTTAACAACGAGAAAACAAGGGATGAATGGCAGTGATCAGGTAACATATATAAATATTTAATAATTTATAATTTATTATAACATTCCAATCCGTTAGCATAATGAAAATAACTTTAACTATTTCAGTTTATAAACATGTTTATCAAATTTGTTGTTTACCATAAAATAGACGCAAAAATTAGATTATTATTATTTTATGCATAAACTGTTTTTTCAATAACTTATTGAAGATTATAAGATAAGTTCCTAGATAGAATGTATAATGAAAATCTAGTATAAACATACCTATGCATATCTAGTTCATACTTATGCATTCCATAAGTTAGCAATCATACATTACTTTTGGTGGTCACTATCATTACTTTTCATCTATGAAACTATTCAATACCTAATTTGTGTTGCATTCGACTTTATGAATGCTCTACTTCATGGCATATTCAAATGCCACACTATCATAATCAACTCTCCTATAAAAGGGAGTGTACTTCCGTACGTATCTATGTACGTGCGTATGTATGTATGAAAGCTGTTTTCATCCATCATCTGTAATTCATTAACAAAACCCAGTTTAAGTTATATTTTGGGGTTTTGTTTACAACTTCAATAATAATAATTTCTTTTCAAGTTGTTTTTTTTTAAATATTAATTTATAGAACTAATGTATTTTATAATACGTTATAAGATTTGCTTTAAGGTTTTAAACTGTATATAAATACAACCTTTTACCATCAATATATTCAGTTATACAAATTTAAAGAAAAGATTTAGTTAGGAAGTAATTGGTATAATAAGATTAGAATTAAATAATAATTTAAGTATTTCCCTTAATAACTACATAATAATTACAGGAGTAGGTAAGTGTTAACTGAATAGATAATGAATTATTGAAAAACGTAATAGTATATAAAAAATGAAAATTATTTATAATTATATATTTATCAATAATTTATAAACTTTATACGGCGTGTTTTTAATCGGTACTACAGGTTTACCACGAATAATACTCTAAATAGTTAAACACAACGCGCGCTCTGCCCTCTATCTCGAAAATGGTTCTAGATATAAAATAAATTTATACACAACACTTGTAGAGAATTTAATCCTCTACAATATTTATAATAAATACAAATAGCATAAAACCCATAGGAAACGAGATAATTACAATAAATTAGTAAAAAATCGATTTGTTGACCTTTGACCTTGGAATATCTGTAGTCGCTGACACCTAGATAAGTAGGTTTTGAGACAAGTTTTAGGGTGACAAAATAAAGGTTTATACAAGTTTATAGCTGACTATCTCTCATTCCGAGATACTTGCCCTCATTTGACTAATATTCTTGGACTAACAATTAATTATGGGTTTCCCTACATTGAATTGTTTCTTTATAACACGTCATAGTTAAGCACTTAAAGTGCTTGAGCTTGCTAAAACCTTACGAAAATAAGTTTGAATTTCCCTATTTGGATATCCTTTATTTATATTAAAAAAATTTGTTTTCGTATATTAGTCGGTTTTTGTTTCTTCTTTAGAAATTAAAGTTATGCTCATGTTTGTTTATTTAAAATAAATCGCAAAGCTTCAAATATTTTCAACTGATACTATTAACAACATTATTCCCAATTCCTATTAATTGTTTGTACTGTACAAATAACATTACTATAATAATATAAAACCGTTTTGCGTGATATAATTATGAAATATTCCTTTATTATGACAGCAATGGCTGTCAAACATGCTTATTATTGTATTGGAAACGCAAGTTTCACCTAAAGTTGTCAGATAATTCAAGCAAAGCGTCTTATTGTGTTGAACTAGATGACGTAAGTACTGTAATGAATTGATTATGATGTACGTAAATATGTGTGTTTTGTTAAGTTAAACCACCACAGAAATTACAGTAAACTAGAAACAAAATCGGATGAGATAGTAATTTTATCTTTAGTAGAAACAGACCAATTATCGGAAAACAATGAGGCTGCGGTATCAGAAAAGCAATATATTTCCTAATCCTAGTAATTGGAACAGAATTTGGTAAAAGAAAAGACAATTAATTGAAAGTTGGGATACAAAGTTAGCTTTTACCGCAGTCGACAATTACAGCCGACCTCAAACCACTACACAGTTGGCCAGTCCAGTCCAATTCAATTAATTTTTATGTCTGTTTGATGCCAAATTCAGAACTTTTTAAACCCACAATCGAAGACATGCCATTAGTTCTAACTTTTCTTTTAGGTGCTTCATTTTTAATTACTTTAATGTTATTACCGTCACTGCAGTAACATCTATATTTTAAAAGAAACAAGACTATATAGATTGCGTATATGTAAACGGGGTCATTGAGGACATTGTTTACAGTACTTATATTCAACTAATGTTTGCTCTTATATAAATAAAAAATATTGCCATGCAATAAAGCAAACATATTTGATGTTTTGAAAAATGCCGTCTATACTTAATTACCTCTACTAAATTAATTCTTAAACAAATCTAACTCAAAAGTTGATTTTCATTTGTCAAATGTTTAACTGAGCTATTTCAGTACCGTTATGTTAGATAATAAACTTTGTACAACTAATTGTGTAACAATTCTGTGTGAATTGTGGCCTATTATTCTTAGAAGCAGAGAAATACACCAAACTTGTTGAGCAACCCCAACGTAGAACAAAAACAATGATTTTAATTTGAAATAACAAATACAAATTAGCCTTATTTCAGTTGAAAACATGGGCAAGAACGTTAAGTTTGGCTTTGATATCCTATTTCTGAATTATTTTTTAAATAAATTTGAAGTCTCATCTTTGACTTTTCGATGATATAAGACACGCATTGCGTTGTATTTAATTTGGATATTACCTTATAAGTTAGTAGATATAACACATTCTGTTTAAAGAACTACATTCTAAAGAAAATAAAAGTCCCTCTGTGGTGTACATGCCTGCTTTAAATGCGCACAGAAAAAGCTAGCCCATTAAATCTGTCAAAAAACGAGGAGATTCATCTAATTTATTATACACAAAGTAAATGGACAACTCATTTTGGCAATTATGTGTAAATCAAGTTTAGTGGTGCGGTTTTAGTGTATGAGTGAAATATAAACAAATATAAACGCCCGTGCAATATGTTTGTAATTTATGAGTAATTGTGTTTTAATAATACTGTTTTATTTAATGACACAAACCGTTAAAGAAGTTTGCAAAAAAATAATTAAGGAATAAACGACAAAAGAAAAACTAAAGCAGAAAATTAAACAGATTAAAAAAATAAAATAACTAAATACACGGTACGTAGTATTATGATAGTATTGCGTTTTTAGATTTGGTTATAATGACGTTTTCTCAATTCTCTTAAAAAGTGTTTTTTTAAAGTAAAAATAACATCTACATCGATGTGTAAAAATCAATATTTAAACATCCAGTATGTCAGGTCAAATATTTACAACAACAAAAATTATTCAGACCAGATATATTTATAAAATAATAATTGAATATATGTCTAAAATAAAACATCATATTTATTAAATTAAATTTAACTGTTTTAAACTACTTCTTAAACAAATACATTAGAGACAAAATAAAAGTTATTAAATGCAATAAAGTAATTCTTTAATTTGAATATAAAATGTTACTATATTAATACAAATTCTGAAAAATACCCCTTATTTTCAATGAGGTATATTATACATGATGTATATAATTGTTTGAGGTTTACATTATCTAATCGTTTTACAAGGAAAACTTTTTATTATAGGTAAATATATAAAATTTAAAATTTCTATAATTTAGTTTTAATAATTATGATAAAATTTATATCAATTAAATTTGTTATTTATTATTCATAAAATGTGTAAAATCAGTTTGCCAATGGAACATGAACCAGAGCTGAATGAACAATTACCTTAAATCTTTATCAGACTACAAGGATTTTTGATTATTAGTAATTAATCTGATTATATCTTACAGTTTTAAGTATTACCTTATTTTTTATAACGTGTTTTAATTAATCTTCCTAAAATTTAAATAGTACCTGCAAATAAAAACTAAAAATTTGAAAAAATATGAATAAACTAATTTGTTTAAATTTAAGAACGAAAATATAACATATACCCACTAAACAATTAATAAAAATCACACTTTCTACTTAAAAGTATTAGACAAAAAATATTATTTAATATTGTTTGTATAATTTTATTCCGAATGCTCAAATATACTAAAATCCCACATATATACATTTGCAACTTATGTTATTTTATGAACGCATTGATACAATTAATTCTTAAGTATTTTACGTTTATTGTAGTTACAAGCGACTAAATTATAAATTATAAAGGATAATACATTGTGTGTTCAAGCAATCTAAAGTCTTTAAACAACAAAAAAGGAAAATTAAAAAAAGATAAATTAAAACAGTTATTAAAAAAAGTTTGTTTTGAAGCAGTCTACAAGCAGTTTGATTGTAGCTTTCCATAAACGTCAATTAATATCAGAAATTATTACAAACACTTAACTAGCTCAATCTCTGGATGGAACCGATAGCGGTCTGCGTGTATTATGGCTTTTTATATTATTATACATTAAATCTGTTTGTAAGATATAAGGAAAGAAACAATCTAGGAAATATATGACCAAACAGTTTTACAATGTTTTGTTCTAATTGACAAGGATTCCAGTTGTTTGATGGATCGTAAATCAATTTTAACTTATGGTTAACCATCTAGTCAATCTTTTAAGTTTTTTTAATAATTTTATTTGTCCACTATAGTTATAATTATTTTAAATAACATATATATATATATATACATATATATATATAGCATGCACTTTTATGAATATACTACGAACCTGAAAAGTATGTAAATAAAAAGTAGCAAATCACAAACGAAATTAATATTGTCGTTGTGTACAAAGCTCAGCAACTTGTAGAGGTAAACAATAAAAATAATTATAAACTTGCCTATTGAAGAGGTTGTAAGGCCCTTTCTGATAACACCTAACACATAATTTATTGTATGTTTTTATACGTGAATTATTGTATTTCTTATGTGATAAGTAACATTTTTTTATATTATTTGTTAAATATACGATGCAATTATACTTTAAATAGGTAATTATTTATTTTTATTTTCCTTTTAATATATTTGAACTACTTTGAGTTCAGGCGATTTGTTTGCCGCAGTTAGTTTAGTTTAAAAGAACGATAACAATACAATTGGAGTGTATTCCGTAGATACTGCATAGACAAAGTACTTGTCTTGAAAGCTTTCTTTATTTATTAACTATTGTGATAACAACACTGAACAATGTATGAACTAGATATTATTTCAGCTTACTTCCTACTTGGGTTTAATTGTATGTTATGGGATTATTTTACATAATATGTTGATTTTACATCGATATGAATTGATATTTGAATGCTGAAAATAAGAAACTACCATTAGTTATCTAACATTATGCCCAAAACCATACGAATGGATACACATAAAATAATACATTTCTATCTAACAAATGTATTGTTAAGAGAAAAACATTCGAGTTATAACTAAAATCTTTAAACAACCTCGATAGTAATATCTTATTATACAATACAATATTATAGAATACAAAAAATGATTTACAGTTCTAAAGTGTATTCTAAAATAAACCAAAACCCATCGTTCTAAGAAATTTGCACTATGCAATTTGAGAAAACGATTTGCTTATATCTTTCATTACGCGGCTTTAGTTTCCTAATTTTAATTTGTTAGATTAACCAAGTTGTAATCAGTGCCTAAGACAGGAAATATACCTACTTGGAGCTACCGTCTTAGAATTGCTGTTGTTAAAGTTTAAGGAAACAAGTTTATCAGAAACTTTGATTGCAGATAATATCTCTGTGCAACCAAACTTTGTTGGAAAGTTATTTTGTAAAGGGTTACCGTAAGTAACTGTAGTGATTCGTTTCAGGCATTGTGGACTCGAGGAGTACACACATTAAACAAATTAAGTTTACGATTTTTAAGGTTTTCTTCAAATGAATGAATCAGTTATAATATACGTTTCTTTTCTCTTACAACGTTACTTTGATAAAAATCTCCTTATGACGATTATTTTAAGGCGTATTCTACTTATTTAGTTCCACATTGCAGTTATTTGTTGTATAGTTTTGGTTAGATAAGGTAAATTACATTATTGTAATTTTATGTAGCTAAGAATACAATGGATACTTCATTTTAAAGCTTCGCAGGAGTGCAAAATAATATTCAATCAACCAGTTATATTACACGCAACTTAACACCTACACGAAAATTTTTCTTTCCATTTTAAATACAGTAGTATACATTTCAATCAGTACTCAAGAATTATATTTATTTTCTATATTTATATATAAATCCACATACCACTCACTCACTCACTGACTCATCAAGAAATTTCAAAAACTACTGAACGGATTGGAACGAAATTTGGTATGTAGCTTCCTCAAGGGCCATAGGTGCTCACTAAGAAAGGGTTTAAAAAAATTCAAAATTTTAGGGAGGGTATGGGGGGCCAAAGTTACTAAAAATCCCCATAAGAAGTACATAGTATAATATATATTTTTTTGTTAATATACATTTAACTTTGATTTGTCTATCCGTGCAAAGCCGGATCGGGCCAGCTAGTTAAGTATAAAGTATTCATAATTATTATTGTTTAAGTAAATAATAATAATAACAGATAAAATAAGGTAATTTGTTGCTTTTGTGTATTATCAACACTTATCAAACAGGATTTAAAAAATTCGACAATTCGAATTTTAACTTCATGTTTAAATTAATAGGAAATTAAATTCATCCCATTTACAATACATCTCATAGAGAAAAACGTTTAATGTAGGTTGCCCTACATGTTTAAAATATAACTATGTATATAAAATGATGTTATTATTAACCAAGGTTTTAATAACTACTACATAAAGTTTTTATCACTAATTCCTTTAAAATAACAAATCTTATTTTAAAACTGTACATTAAATATAAAAGCCATAAAAATTAAAAAAACTGATTCGAAGTTACTTTAGATTTAAGTTTTTTTCATATAAATTTCAACTTAAAATTCGACAAATTTCAAAAAGAAAAAAGAAAATTGTTTAGTTACTCAACTATGAGACCTTATTTAATGTATAAATATACTGAGCTAAAACTTTAATGTTATATTTTAAAAAACATTGTCAAAAGCTTTCTATTCAAGTCCAAAATAGGAGAGTATTTGATTTCACTGTACTGAAAGCATTAACCTTAACTAATACCATTACTGAGATTACAGATTTAAAGCTGCTTACTTTACGGTGAGTTGTTCAGGTGGTTCTTAAAATAGAAGTTGATTCTTTGTCTTTTGTTGGTAGATTATGTTTTGCCCACTGTGTGTCTCTGGTTCAAAACGTATTCCTGGCAATTAGTTTAGAATTAAAATTTAAAACTGATTTTAATACCGGAGAAATTGATTATTTATGTTAGTTGATTATTTACGGAGTTTGTTGTGTTTGATTTTTAATTTACTTCAAGATTACCTTGGTCATTATACTAATGAATCAATTGTTTTTACAAAAACAAAAATCTACTAATTAAAAACACAAATCTCTTTCGATTAATATTGTAGTTTGTGGCGAGGAATGCAGAGAAGAATGTTTAAGAAATCCTGAGAGATTAAAATTGTATTATTAGAGTTATTTACAATGTGGTTGATTTAAACAAATTATAGAGATCAAACTTCGTGAAAGTAATATAATTCAATTTAAATCCTTACAAATGAAAAACATTTTTTTACCTAGGTACCATAACGATTATTTGTTAATAGGCTGTATCAGCTTAAATTTTGAGTGTTACGTTCCACTACTTTAATTTCGGATATCTAATGACTGTCAACAATTATGTTATATAAACAGATTTAATAATACGAAATAGTTTAGTCTACCCTTTTTAATGCAGGATATTCAATATTTCAATTATTTTGTATACTTTCCTGTACTATAAACATTTCTGTATTAATCACAATATTGATCATCATTTTATTTAATAAATTACATATTGCATAGTATGATAAGCATTTAAGATTATGCATTTATATGTAGCCTTAAAATATATTTTTGTGGATCCATTTGTGGTCTTTTAAGCTTAAAATATACGGGCAGGTCTTTTTCTTATGGTGTTAAACAAAGGTGCACATCCTATTTTTATATGCTTCAAACTTACGCTAAATCCATACTATATCTTACTTTGTACATTAAGTTTATGTTGAAATAGGAGAACATTCGATGAATTCAGTATTAATGGAGCAATTGTCTGTTTCCTTTACTTATTAAAATATATTATAAAATTTTGGACAGTATTTCAAAGCAATGTTGATGTCTGTGTTCTCCATTTATATTGATAAAGATAAAAAGAACCCTGCATTAACATTGAAAGTATAAAAACTATAATACAACTTGTTTATTTTACTTTAAGTTATCCTAACTCTAAATTAACCACTGTTGAAAGGTTACTAAGCTTTTCAAAATGTGTAATATAAGTTTAATAACAATTAGAAAGTTTAATTCTATTTTTTTCTAAAATAAATGTCTCAATATTTTCTGAAAAGAGTTAATATTTCTTTTAAATGTAAGTTGGCAATACAGTTTTACAAATATAAACTATAGAATCTATTTTGCCCCTCAGGTTTCCCTGTAGTGTTAAAACATCGAAGGACTTTCATAGTTTATAACTTTGATAAGTAACTTTCACAGTAAACGTACAAAGTAACTTTGCTTCGCTCGCAACGTACAAACTTGAATCAGAAGGTGCACACACGTGGTTTTGAACTGGGTACTTTTATGTTATTTATTTTACGTTTTGATCGATTTTCGGGGAACCAAGTGAGCTATAAAGTGGTGTAAAAAACTAAACTTGCATAATAATATCCTACATACATTTTTTCCATTTTAGTACAAAAAACAAAAAAAACTTCCGGTCAAAAAACGTGCCTCCGGTTGTTGGATTTTGTTGGCTAACGAACTCGTCTGGGGGACTTAAACAACCAAAGTGAGTAGCAAACTTGAATCATATGGGAAATAAAATGCAGTCACTAGATTGCGAACACATTTATATATATATATATTAAAATTCTTAATGATTTCCCCAAACAAGGGTTCTAGGGACCATGACTGGTGTTCATTTACTACTACCGACCTTAGGTCTCACCATAAGGGTCACTGCATAGCTCATATTTCATATGAAAATTCACTGATAATAATAATTAACCGATTAAAATTTTGTGTTTGTTTTAGTGGCTATGGTAATTAATGTAAATACTTTCAAGAAGCATGTTTTGGTTGAATATAATACGCCTGACCTGAAATTGTGTTAAGTTTTTGATCCATATCAATTATGTTCTAATATATAACATAAAATGTAAGAATTATAGTACAGTAAACATTTTTTGTAAATCTTTGTTTGTATTTGCTTTTAGTTTGTCAATCTAACCTAAAAAAAATGTTAGTTATAAAGAATTATAAATGTACAATTCGCTTAGTTGGTTGCTTTGGTAATGAATGTAATCAAACATGTTTAGCTAATATTATGACCCGAATTTATAAGAATTTTCACTATGTTTACCCTTTAAAAATCTAAATTAAAAAAAATCTTTTCTTAGTATGTGTCTATGAACGCATCCGAATATACCTTTCAATTTTCGTATTTGTATCTCAAGTAGTTTTTTTCCACCTTGGTACGAGTAGTATCAAAAATGTTCGAATACTTATTTTCAAAGTAAATTCCAAAAATACTACCGAATAAATACCAGTTATATAAATAATATTAATGAAAATTATTATGTATACCAATTCGAAATTAATATATTGTAACTTAATTATTATTTTATAACGGTTGTATCTTTATAAAATAAATACAAATTATTACTTTTTGAATAACAATATTTAACAACCTCTATATACAGTGTGATTGAAAAGTCCCGGAACGGTGTAATATATTTTTTACCATTATAGATAAAGTAGATAAAGTACTCCTTCATCTTAGAAAATTTAAAAAAAATAAAATTTACGAAATTGATTTGGGAGCACTTTGTTTAAGTCAATTTATTTTAACACATTAAGGGCCGCCATTTTGGTTAGAGTGGACCTTTCGAAGTCTGGTTTGCGGCAATGTGTTCTACTAACTAAGACCTTTAATTTGATACCAAACTCGACCTATGCTGCTATTTAAGAATTTTGTCTGACTCCTCGTGGGCCGTCCCCCTTAAGTGATAAAACAGTGATAATACCTTAAAAGAGTAGATATTTATGGCTATTATTGATATACCAAGTCTCATTACTTTATCTATAATGGTAAAAAATATATTACACCGTTCCGGGACTTTTCAATCACACTGTATATAAAATTCAATGTCCTGACTAACGATCAACGCAGAGCCGATTATATTAAAGCTAGAGACTTGAAATTTGAAAGTACTTCCGTCCAGTAATGAAGAGGCGCACTAAGAAATTATTTAGCTAAATTTGTAATTTAAATTGTAGAAAATGCGCAAATTCATCACTCCCATAAGCAGCCCTATAACTGATGAAACAACAGATTCGTATCAAATGCTTAGCAAAACAATTCTAGTTGTGGCCTGTTTATATTAAACCAAAATAACGTTTTTTTAAATACATTTACATTCATTAAAAAATGTGTAACAGCTGCCAATTTAAAAATTATAAAAATTAATTAGTTTTGTTTGGAACCCTTGTAAAACGTAACAAACAAAATTCTTATACAAAAATTACACTCAATATCTTATACATTTCTGGAGTTTCAGTGAGTTAAAATGTACGGTTATTGGGTAATTTAGGTACGCAATTTTCAAACAACAGGCATTTTGAAAATCATTATTGTATTTAATCGCTTATTTTCCATGATATATATCATTATTACGTTAAACTTCATGAAAAGTTTGTACTCAATCGGTCAGACCGTTCTCTAGATAAAAATTATTTTGTGCAAAAAACAAAATGACGGATATCTAGAAAACAAAGCGTTTTTGGGTCTGTGTTATATGAACTTTTTTTCTTATTTTGACCTGCACAACCATTCACAGAAGTTTGGCACTTTACTTATGGGGTACTCTGTATATCTTTGTATTACTTTATCGCACGGCTAATCAGCTGGAGTACGTTAAAGTAACGCTTTCGAATTCCAGCTGTTTACTTTATGCGCTGTACGCAAAGTAAACAGCTGATGTAGTCTATGTTTTGACATTTTTTATTGTTATTTAACTAACCTCTGTAAAACAGATATTTAAAAAAAAACTAAAACACTAATTAAAATTTAACTGTATTAAAAACGTTGTGTATATTACGGGTTCAAAGTTTTCCTCAGGCCTCAAAAGTTTATCTCGTACGACAAACTAAACTTTGTACCCGTAATACACAAATAACTATTTGTCTGCAATTATTTGTTTAGTCATTGTAACCTTTATCGCATGAGTTAATATTTATTGAGTTTGATTCTTAGATTTGGGAACTTCAAAGTTAATGGTAGTTGACCGAGCGAACCAAGGTCTCAGTTTTAGCTCGACCGTTCGGCATTTCGTCTGTGTGTCTGTCTGTCTCACGATTACGGCCAAACGCCTTGACCGATTTTGATGATTTTTGCATGAATGTTCCTTATTCCTAGGCCGAGCGATGTACATATACGGTTTTTTCCATTTTTCTTTTTTAACCCTTTAAATAAAATAAACATGGTGGCCGGACCGTTTCTCTCAGTGTGGGCTTTTTTCAAAAGCCAGTTTGTGGCTTAACCGTAAGTCAAATTCATAAACTAATAGCATTTTTCGAGAAGAAAATTTTATTTTCAACAAAATTTTATTCTTGATTTATTTCCGTATTTGTAACGGTAAGCTCACAAAATGGCCGTGAACTTCAAATTTGTTAAAAATCGTTCAACGTTTTGTATTTTAACCATGTTTTTATACGTTTATTTTAAAAGTGTTCCGTTGCTTTTTTGTAGATAATGATTCAAAAAGTTAACATATGCCAGAAAAAAAAATTATTGAAGTAAAATTAACAAAGTTATTAGCCCAAGAAACAAGCGTGTTCAGTAACGAAATAAAAAGTTTCAACTTTAGGCTTACATAAAAAGTAGTAAAAATGTTTTGTAATTTTTTTCATAAATGTAAAAAAGTTTCGTAATTTAGTTCTTAATAGAACTGTATACAGATATTTCTCAATTTCAAATTTCTTATTTTGAAAACACCAGTTGTTATGTTCCTACAACAAGACTGCTAACAAAACTAGGCCTATTTTGATTAGTAATTTAGGAATACTGTATCATTTGCCCAAAAATTACATATTATTATAAGAAATTATAGAATAAGTCATAGAATTGAACTGTGTACTTATAAATTATTATTCCATAAAAGTATTTGACTTAGCTTTACTTGAATTACAAAATGAGATGAAACAAATGAAATCTCGCGGTGATAAAGGACATACAAAAAATTACCGTTGGACTGCGTGGGAAGTGTTGGTACATGGGTTGAGATCACGGCGCTTTAACATCGTTTGTTTTCATTATTTGTAATAATGGAATATGATAAGAAACTGTAAATACATTGTTAAGTTTTAGTTATTTAAGCATTTAAATATTTAATTCTATGTTTTTCCCCAATAACGCACTTTTTACTAAAATTTTACACATGTTTTACCAATTTTACCTATAATATTTATATCGTTTTCTGCTTCAACTAAAAAACCTGATAAATTAATAAATTTTTCTTGTTTGACTTTTCAAGAAAACCTAAAAATGTGTAGATGTTCTAAGCTTAATTCTTTTGAGTATACTAAAGGTTCTAGCGTAATAATGATTGATATTATCAACACTACTTGATTACTTTCCCATTAAGAATGTTTAGCAGTGTTTAGACTTGCTTGTGCATACTTAGAATTACTATTTTTACTAAAAATAAATTTTCTAATTTGTATAGTAATAGCATTGTCAGACATTAAGTTGTTGGTAATATGCGTCACATACAAAACATGTTTTAATACGAAATGTTTACCAACTATATTCATTCATGACATAAATTAGAATTTATAGTTAATAGTATATGAAAGTTTTATTGTAGGATAAAATCATTTAGTATGACTTTCGTGTTAACTGTGAACAAAATATATAAATATACTACCAAATGAATTTTGGCTTTTTACCTGTTTGCTATGAAAAACGTGACCTTCTTTTTGTTTATGTTTTACCGATTTTCTTTATTTCTAAAAATAAATCTTATTTCAAGTTTATTTTTCTTTGAATCTGAGCAAAACCGATAATTAGGATTTTGAGTATGAAATGAAGTAAACTAATTTTTATTTAAATGTTAGATACAGTACCAAATTTAACTATCTTGTTTTATATCATGGTGTATTTATAAACAATATAAATTACATTTTATGTTGTATAATAAGATAATATGTATGTTTATTTATAATATAAAATTGAATCTCGTAGTTTTCGGCAATGGCATCTCTATAGAGTGTACACATTTTCGATTTAATTGATTCTACCATTTCATACGACCCTTTATTCTGTGTTCTCGAACGAGTACACCAATGAATGACTCATGGTCACTGACTCTGGACTAGAACAATGGTCTGGAGAAAAGCTAAAATAGGAGAGAAAAAAGTTCTTTAACAAAATTTAAAAATAAATTTTAAAGTATAATCTTGATTCGCATATTTTTAGTAAATTTGTTTGTTGAGAAAACTGTTGCGTATAAATTATATAAATTAATGATACAGTTTTAATATTTGTTTATGACTTGCTCAAGTATTGGTTTTACCATTCAATTTGACGTTATTATCGGAAATACAAAAGTAATAATAGCAAAACAGTCCCCTCAAGTGCTTTTCACTAGACCGAAAGCCTATTGTAAAGGCTTATAGCTATAGCTGGAAACCATACACTTCAGCCAGAAGTCAAGAGTGTTATGATTGGACGTTTGTGTAGTAGGTCAATAAAACTAACTATAACAAAGACTTGAACCTTTTTCTTTTTAAACACCATGGGTTTCTATCACAAGCGACGTGATATTTTAAAAAAAGTTTGTGAATAAATCAATCACATTCTATAAAAATATAAGTATAGTAAGGATATATATAATTGTAATACTACCTCTAGTAACGTATAATTAATTAAAATATTTTACTTTTTTCAATTATGAGATATAGTAGAGTATAATATAAAGAAAAAGCAATATCTATTTTACTGTGCAGATCAGAAAAAACAAAAATTAAACTGTAAATTTTGGTATGTTTGTTCAGAGACACTTAAAATAATTTAATATATTATAATATACAATTGACAACTATATTATCGTAGTTAAAATATTGTCTACATTTAGTTACATATAAAGAAAATCCCTAAATGCAGCATTTGTTCAAAATAACGGTTTTCTGATATACTTAAGGATATTATATCTTACATCTAGGTATTTATGATGTGTATGTCAAATATAAAATGCTATCAGTTAATATTTTATTAATAATATATTACTAATATTAACATTAGTAATCCTGCTTTTGCTTCTTATCTGTCTCGAAAATTACTATTTAGAAAAACATGTTATGTAATATTAATTCACCTTCGTTAATCTCAAAATTGATCTTTCGGCAATAACGTTCTTAAATTGATTCATAAATATCATAATATTTATCCCGTTGAAGGATACGTACAAAGTTACGTTTACATACTGGAAATATATTACTCATGAAATATTTATTACACACATTAAGTAATCCGTGATTCATTTTGTAAACACAAACCAACGTTAAATACATTTTGTATTCACTACGGAGAAAAGTTGTATTTGGTTTTATAGGAACCGATTTTCAATGTATTGACAAATAATTATTTGTCTAAGTGATCTAATAAGAAAATTGAATAAATATATTACCGGGGACTTAAAATACTAGTAAAGTTGAGATATGAAATATCGAATTGAAATAACGCAAACTTAATTATTATTATTTGACAAACTTAATAATACAAACTGATAAAACATAAATGTTACTGTACTTATTCATTTGAAAAAAAAAAAATTAATCCAATGGTTAGATACTGAACAAACACCCATTTTAAGTAAAAAAGTATTTAAAAAAATTAATATACATTTTTTTAACTTAGCGAACAACTTCATATAAATGGACACATTCATATAAATAATTCTAAGAAAATCAAATTAAATTATAGTTTCTTATTAAACGGCTGTACACAGAGAATATAGTACATTTTTATTATTATAAATCATTTGATTGAATAAAACTTGAATACAACTAATACTTTTATAGACTTACACACGCTTCAACGACAACCGTCTTTAGACGTTTTAGTGAAGCAATAACTTCAACAATCAAACTATAACTATAGCTACAACTAAGTAAAACTATTATAACTATAACGATTTATTCTACCAAGGATATCTTCCCAAGGCACTCTCAATTTTATTCACAATAACTATTAATTAAGTTTAGTGTTTACAAACGTTTACTTAGAACATCGTAATAAATGTATTTGTAATTGTACAACAATTTAAAATCTATAATAAATTTGTATTTGTGATCTTTAATATTAGGAAAAACATATTAGGCTTATTTTAAAATTAGTAAGCTTTTTTCTATATACATTTAAAAAACTAAATACAACTTTTTGTTTGCTATAATTGTTGATTGCAGTATTTTGATTTTCAGGTAGTGAAAGTAATTTACACTCAAAAAATACTTAAAAATACAACAATAGTTGATTAAATCATTATAGGACTACCAGTATGTTAACAGTTAGGCCGGCAATTTTATATTAAAATTAAATATTCCTTATTTAAATAACAATATATTATGCAATGTTATGAAAAAATTCATAACACATGCACTTTCATTGGTAAATTTATAATTTATTATCATTATAAATAATTGTGATTATAAAGGAAAATATCTTTAGCATAAAGCTTACTAAACATTACTTTTTACTTATTACTAACTACACACTTTTTTTATAATTTTAGGCTTTTAGGAAAAACATGATTTCCAGAAATCGAAAGGTTTAAGTTATCATGTTTTATATTTATTATTAATTTGACGAGGTAACAGAATAAAATTTAACAAACATCGTAAAAAAAAATTTATAATTTTAAAAGAATATATAGGGGTTTTAGAATAAAAAGATTAGGCCAAAAAATCAATTTAATAAAAAAACAGAAACAATCTGATTTTAACTTTAGATGGTATAAAACATTTAATAATAAAAAAAGCGTACGACCATTACAGTAAACATAAAATTAATAGAACTTAACATTTTTCTATCAAAACATTAATTAATTTAGTGGACGGAAATACAAATTTGTTTTTCGTCGTTAGTCAAGTGTGTATAAGTTTGAGAGTTAACACTTTTTGACAACATAATGAATTGGCGTGCTTTAATAGAAATTGTCAACTTGTCAGAGCTGACGTTTTATTTTAACATCCTTGTTAGGTTAGATTAGGTTGGGTTATGTTAGGTTAGGTTGGGTTGGGTTAGGTAAGGTTAAGTTAAGTTGGGTCATGTTATAAACGGATTTGAATATGATCGGATTTTACAGCTCGTTTTTAATTAGCTTGTATTACCGTTATTACCGTTTAGATCCTCAAGTTTGATTGGTAATGCAATAGTGGTTTGTGTTATGATGTTATCAAATATAAGGAAGAAAATGTTTGAAATTTTACTTTAAAATTTTTAGTGTCATATTTGAGTAAATATGAAATAAAAAAAGATGAGAAACTATCTCAGCAATGAACACTTGTAAACAAAACTTAGATAATAAGAATTTAATCATATATTTTGAGACGTCAATATATGATAAACTTTAAGTAAAGGAAGTTTGCTTCCTAACGTTATTAAGGTTAGATAAGCCAAGTTTTAATCAGTTTGTGAAACAGGAAATGTACCTACTCCTAGGTAAATTCTTGGAAATACTGAAGATAAAGTTTATGGAACCAGGTTTATCCGAAAATTTGATGGCATATGTATCTTTGACGTCATAGGTAGCTATTTTATAAATACATTTGCTATAGACCTAGATATTATCAAAATAAATTAATAAAAAATTACTTTAAAAATAGTTTTAATCCTTTAACAACATAAATAAGAAAATAAGTAAGCAAACATTTAATTCTTTTGAATTGAAACAAATGATCACATTTTAAATTACAAAGATTTAAGTCGTACAACTTACTGGCTCAGCTAAACTTATAATTTGTTTTAAATTAAAAAAGTTTTAAGTGATTTTGATCTTCTTCCTATTAAAAGAACAATAATTTTAAATGTAGCTATATGTAAAATAAAATATAACACATATGACTGTTCTGTTTTACTATACCTGTACTAATGCAATATATGTATGTTATATACAAATTGCATCAGTTTAATTTTTCAAGAATGTATTATATCTTTACCGTTTTAACAATAAAATGTAAAGGCGTATTAAGTTCAGAAGCTTGAAAACTTACTTTCGTTAATTATTTCTCAATACGTTGCATCAATTTCCATCCGACCTAAAAAGTATTTAGTTAAAGTATTCTGGAAAATTACTGGCACAGATTATTTAGTAAAAGTACATTCTTTAATTTGTTAACATTATTTTTTGGGTACTGCATTCATATTTTGGCCCTAATATTAAAATGACAACAAATAAAAATTATTATTGTCAAACACTATAAAAAACCGATTTTACCGTAATTATTACCAAAAAATATACCTAGCCTACGTAATTATGTTACTAATTAATTATCAATTCCAAATAATAATAATTTCAGGTAGATTTTTTTACCGGAACTATTAATAACAGTATAAGTGACGGTGTAGATGTGAAAACAAAATAAATGTAAAACAGTGGTTCGTGTATTAGTAAGTATGTATAATTCCAGTAAGAAGTGTATCTTCTTCAAAAAACGATACCCCACAAGGTATTTTTAAAATAATTTGAACAACAAAATCGCGACACTGACTCGTTATGACGCTATAACTGAATTTTACAAATGGGATTTACAAATGGTTTTTCCCTTACCAAAAAACATGTAAAACCTACCCCACGCTGTATTTTCAAAATGTTGACCAAAAAATGGTGCCCCAAAGCGCTATGACCCTTTCTATATCAAAATCAGGATTACCGTACCCAAATACTTAAATGTATACAATTTTTTTAAATGTGTATTTATTATAGTTAGTGTTCAGCATTATTTTGCAGCAACCGTATTGACAACATAATAATCCTTTTACATAATACACATATCTATTCATGATCGTTTACTTATACTTGTATGTTGTTCACGTACTGAACTATGATAAATATTAAAATGGTAATTATATTTTTTTTGTACGTAATTAATCTCCAGTTAGGTCTTTAACAATAAATAATTCCGTATTTACATTAGATATAATAATCTATATGTATAAAATCCAAATATCACTCACTCACTGACTCATAACGAAATCTCAAAAACTAAAGAATAGATTTAAATTAAATTTAGTATATACCTTCCTCTAGGGCCGTGGGTGATCGCTAAGAAAGGTTTTAAAACAAAATCGAAACTTTAGGGGGGGGTTTGGGATAGTCTGATGTTACTAAAAAAAACCCATCTAGCAGATTTATATTAAATTTGGTATGTAACTTCCTTTAGGACCATAGGTGCTCGCTAAGAAAGATGTTTAAAAAATTCTAAATTTTAGAGGGGTTTGGGGGCTCAAAGTTACTAAAAAAAATTACCGAACGGATTGGAATAAAATTAGATATGTATCTTTCTCTAGGGCCCTAGGTGCTTGCTAAGAAAGGTTTTTAAAAAATTCGAAATTTTAGAGGGGGTTTGGGTGGGGGGTCAAAGTTACTAAAAACAACCACTGAACGGATTGGAATGAAATTTGGTATGTAGCTTCTTCTAGATCCCTTAGTGATCGCTAAGAAAAGTTTTCAAAAAATTCGAAATTTTAGGGGGGTTTGGTGGGCTCAAAGTTACTAAAATACCCCATAAGTATAGCCTAATATATTAATGTATATATATATTTTTTTTTGTAATTTACATTTACCTTTGATTTGTCTATCCGTGCAAAGCCTGATCGGATAAACCCAGTTCTCGTTCCTGTTCACATTTTTAATTACTCATTATTTTAGAAGTATTTCAAAAATTAATAATATTTAAAATGCTACTAATAAAAATATTTCATATGTTTAACAATACTAGGGAATACACATTTCTCTGTTGATTTTTAAATTTGATTACAAAGAATATGAATAAAATAAACTGGAGGCTCTGATTTCTTAGAATAGTAAATTACTTTGCCTTCTTCCAGAGAAAAAGAAATCCAATGCTATATTCTCCTTCTTGTGGGCGTTGATATTTGATTGGATAAAATTTCCTTTTTCATTGAAAAATAAATAAACTCTTTCTTTATTCTCTGTATAAAATGTTTGATTAATATTTAATTAACGCTAAATAAAGTAAGTGGATTTTTACCAAAACAAAAGCAAACAACGAATAACAAGTATTGATACTACTACTACATTACTACTCAAAATGTATTTCGAAAAGCTCACAAGGTATATTTAACTTCCAACTTTAAAATTAAACTAACTACAGAAGAATGTTTACGTATGTTAACCACTTCGGGAATTCAATGTTTATAATAAATTAAGTGCTGCCAAATAACTTTTAATATTAGTATTTTAAACTTGTAATATTATGAAAATCAGGGAAACAAATTTTCTTAGCATACTTTTCCATTGTATTCCTAAAGGTACTAAGTATCACATTCTGCTTCCTATATGGTTATACAAAATTGATTTTATTACATTTTATGTAAATATAACACTTACTACACATTGTAAATTAATTTAATATATGTACAAATTAATTGTAGTAAACAGATGAGTGTCGTTAAATTGAATATAGCCTACGAACAGTAATATGCTAAAAAATTTAATTAATTTTCCTCAAAACAATGTATATTTTTGTGAACGATAAATTTTGTACTTGATACATCAAAACTTTTACACATAACTAACAAATAATATGTTCATTAACTGACGCGTTTCAATGACAAAGTCGCCATCTTCATGGAAGTACGAGCTACAAAAAATCTAATCATAACGCAATAATTAGTATTAGTTGTGAGATTCTGTGTTTAAGTTTTATTATATCTAGTGTATCTTCTCGTAACTCACGCTCAATAATTACGTATAGGATTTTATAGCATAAAAATTGAGGAAACAGGTCTACCTTAGCATAAGCTGCCTACATAAATTGAGTAATTTAACATATTTACATACATCCGATAATCTTTGTTAGTTGGTCCGTATTAGATTGAGTTATATTTCAACAAATCGTAACAAAGCTTACACCACATCTGCAATGTCCTTCTTGGCCAAGATTTATGCAGATTTTAGATTTTTTTTGTTGATTATTTTTGTTTTTAAAGGCGAAAAACCGGTGATTATCATCGCCTATGCAGCTTTTAGAACTAGCATTACCTAGAAAAAATCTATTTCAAATTAGACTTAGCTTAAACACACTTGGTAAACATGTCATGTGGATGAGTAACATCATTAATTACAATGCATGTTTAAAAGATTTTCTGATTGTAAAGAAAACTGAATTTGTTAAGTTAAATTAATGCATGAATTAGTTTTCTTTAATAGTGATATGCACCCAGTTGTTAAGTAATGTATAATATTTATAAATAAAGTTATAAGATTTTTGGTAGAAGATTATTTATGCATTTACCAATGCTTTATTCTACTTAAACATAATGCATGTTTACGTCACTTCCATGCAAGATTTCTTGCCAACGTAAAACAAATGTTAACAATTAGTTTTATTGGATAGGGTATTATGACGTAAAGAAACAATAAATAGGTCTACATTCTATTTAGTATAACTTAACAAACTGGCACTTTAAAAAAAAAAAAAAAATCTCCTACAAATATATCGTCTTTCGTACTACTCTTACTTAAGGAATGTTACAATTTCAGAAGTAGATATTTTAGAGTAATTTAAATTAGTTTATAAGTCTACAGCACATGTAGAAAGGTAGAATAAATGTTTAATGATTCATTAGGTTAAGGATTGCGACTGAATTTATTATGAAAGGACAATGAGGGGTATATTATATATACAATTTTATGTCAACGAAACATAAATATTAACCCTCCTTAGTTATATTGAGTTTTATTCAACTACTTTTTAATAAATTTTTGATATGATGTTAAAATACCAGATTATGAACAGTATAGATGAAGAAGAAAAGTGGTCTTGATAAATAAACTAAATTGAAAAATATTATAAAATATTTATTTCAGGTGTTTAAACTATTTTTAATTATCAAAATAATTTATTAATGTTATCCAAACTTGCATCGTTTACAAATAAAGTGAAAATGCAACGAGTGGAACAAAACTCGGCAATCTTAGAATATCATGCCAATACATTATAGAAAACAAAATATTCTATTAAATCTGTTTTAATTATCAACTATGCCTATTTTAAAAGCACCTTTTTTTAAATAAATAAATTTATTTTAATCGTATTAGGTGCTACTATATAGTCTAACAAGCCTTTTTTAAATAAAATTAATTAAACACTAGATCTACATAAACAAACATACAGTAACGCAAATAAAATTTCCATCAAAGCTCTTCCAAAATGTTTAATGGCTTGGAAAACATCACTGTTTTAAAAATGAAAATATTGATTTTGATTGTATTGTTTGGTTTTGAATACCTAAAGTTAGAAATTTCCTACATATGAAACTCATTAACTTGGTACATTCAAAAATTCCAATCATTTCACTAACGGAATGTACTTTGAAAACAATGTTCTATAATGTTAAACAAATACTTGAAATTAGTTCAACTACCCAATAACAATCCAAAGCTATGGAATGGACATCTGCTGGCAAATAGCTGAAGCAGTTGTAATATTCTGATGATAAAATTTAATTTCATCCATTCTTCTCAGTGACATAACCAAGTTATGATAGTGGCTTTTGACACCGTCAGTTTACAGTATAATAAAATATGCCAAAACCCCTTTCTAACAAAGCCAAGTCAAACGAATATGATCAATTTCACTAGCGCCGATTTGAAGAGTAAAATATTGCATAGCCAATTACTAAAGAAACTGTAATAGTTATTTAGAAGTAAAAACTCAACCTGTAAACATACATATTACTAAAACGAAATGTGTGTACTTATATTATAATAATATGTAGAAATATAATTTATTAAATAAAAATTACAGGTAATTCTAAACAGTTAAAAAAATAATTAAAATTTCCTTGCACTGTTTTCTCTTAGTATTTTTAGAAGTGTTGACTTTATGTTTATAACATTTTACTAAAATATTGATAATATTTATGGGCTAGCCATATTACTTTATTTCCTAAACAAATTATAAAATGCAATACTTTTAAAAGTTTATGCAAAATGTATTATTAATGCTTTAACTAAAATTGATAAAAATTGTGTTTAGATGATTTCGAGAAAGATCTGGGTAAAATTTAATGCAATTTTAATTTACGACTATAAATATTATACAAAAAATTTTCCGTATATATAACTACATCATACATTTATAACAATAATGTCGATTCTTTACAGTATTATTTCAAGTCTTCTTTACTTCTCAAACAATAAAATTAAGTAAATCTGGTTTTGTAAAATTTCATCTAAAGTATTACATTATTGTTGCTATTTTTCTTAATATTTTTTATTATATGTAATGTACACTAATTATTTAAGGCTATTCTAGCTAAGTTCTTATTAGATAAACAATATTATTTTTTACAAAAAAACTATGCAACACAAAATATTATAAATTAAAAGCATACTAATAAATTGGATTAATTTAGGTGTGTTGGGATTATTATTAGGTGTGTTTTTATTACATTGGTTATCAAAATTGATAATATTTCTGGCAACCTTTATTTTTTTGGTAAATACATGTAATAAATGTGTACTCTAAATATACAAATATAGGAATCTCATTACAATTTTAGTACTTGTTCAAATCTAATTTATTTTTGTAGTAATAACTAATAAGCATCTAAAATAATGGTTTCAAAAAACAATTATTGTATTTTTTATGTTTTAATAAAATGTTACACTCTCCTGTTTTTAAATTTAATAGAAAATAAGTTGATTTACTTCTAGTTAATTTGCCTTGTAAAGCTTTTACAGTAGTTAAAAAAATGTATTAATGGTATAACATAGACATAATTATAGGATCGATGTGTTGCAGTGACCTTTATACATATATATCATATATTTATAGTAAAAACACAGCAATATAATTTGTATACTAACCCATACCATACTGACTTTTAAAACATTCACTTAAAAAAAGAACGTTGTATTGATGATACTGGTATAATAAACTATTGTAAGTTGCAACCAAAAAACGCATAACTATAGTCTTTACTTGATGTTTTATTAATGCCATCATGTAAAATATAATGTGATATGCGTGAAGTTTAGGATTGGTCACATAATAACAAAACATTTGTATAAACCCATATTATTTGCCTATGTCACATTAACAGGTTTTAATTGATTCATTACAAATATATTTAAATAATACACATTAAATAGGAAGACATTTAGTTTCTTTCTTATTAGAGATCAATATTTTAATTTGTTAGATATTACCTTTGTTTAAAATTTTAAAAATGTATCAGGATATAAAAAAAAAATTAACGTACAAAAATAAGAATAAACATCAATAAAAAAAAAATAAAAAAATAAAAAACTGTGAGTCGTAAAGATACGTATTAGTAAATAAATTTTGATTTTGAATTATAATTGGATTCCGAAACGCTTACAGACACAAATTTACTTCTACTGATGAAAACAAGAAAATGCGTTTGTGTCTGTTTATTATTATACAGTCTTCCTTTCTTTTGAGGTTATTTTTATATTGTTATCAAGCGATATAACCGTTTTTGTTTTTTACATCACAATTAATTAATTATTACATAAAAAGCTGTTATGTAAGAACTTCAGTGGGTATGTTCTTTCTGCTAAACAATAAATTCCAATGGTTATTTAAATATTTTTTTTCCAAAATAAGTATATATGTATAGTATATACATTAATTGTCTCCTAACCACCTTAAGTAATCGTAATTTACAATCATAAATTTTCAAAAAGTTTAAAATATTTTGTTTACCAGTCTCTTCCATAATAATTTAACTATTAGTTAAGCCTGGAAGATAAAAATGATGGCTTATCCACAAATATAGTGAGTCAGTGCAAAGTTAGTGTATAAAGAAATAATTTGCTAATGCAAACATTAAATTAATTGGTAGTTTACCAAGGAAACACTTTTTGTGTACCAGCATGGATTCTCGTTATAAAATTAATCTAAGTAATCCTCTTTATTTTTTATCTATGTTTGCTTTTAATTTGAGAATAAACCGTCGTCTCGTGATAGTTGGTGTTTGTCGTGGTAAAATATTTAGTTCAACCTTAAGACAGTATTCCGAAATCAAATAAATACATTACATAGTAAAGTGTATCACAAAATCCATTGTAAAAGAATTATTATTTTGTTAACTTAAATATGAAATTAGGTTCGAATAACAAACAAGATACTTTGTAAATCTGCCATTTGGGTCCGGAAGAAAATCCCTAAAGTTTTATTGCTAATCTACATTGATTATACATTTTTGGTAATCCTATCAGTTGTTTGTTCTAATCTATACTTTACTTTGAATATAATCTAAATCTATAAAGTTGAAAAAAATACATTCAATGATAAACTGTAATATGTTATTATAGCATAATGAAAAGCTCCTTTATAAGCAAAACGAGTTCGCGATAGCTGTTATTGAAGTTAAAAGTTTTATCTGAAAGCTGTTTTAGTTCTTTAGATTTTAGTGTATGTATGAAATGTAAGTACTGTACTATTAATAACGCCTCCATTAAGTAATGCTGCATCTTTTAACAAGAGTAAATCTACAGAAACAGCTTAGCAAGAAAGCTTAATGTATTTAAATGTTTAATTCAAACCGTAATGACTTTCCTTACAAAATAGATCTATTGAAAACCGATGGTTTTCATGAATATGACATTGAATGACATATTTTATGAAAAGTCCGTATACGTAGTTTCTGATTGTGATTAAATTCAGTTTGAAATAATAATAAAGCAACTAATAACCCTCTACGAGGCTAAAATAACTTTTTTATAATAATGAAATAGCCAACACTATTTGGTGGTAAAAAATTCCACTAAAGTTATAAAGCTGAAATAAAATGAAAGAATATTGTCTCCACTGTATGTAAATATTTTATTTAGAAAAATTTGATGATACAATAAATACAAGTTTTAAGAAATAACTCTTTTGCAACATTTTAGAAACATAACTTAAATCTTGTATACAATTTTATAGGAATGAGCGTTAACACATTATATCCTCTCCAAACCGTTATTTATTGGATTTTGTAGAATAAAATTATGTTTTTGGTTTGAAAGTATATAGTAAAGTTATTGCAGTTGAACAGAAAAGTGTCTAATTATAGTATCCTTTTATTGTTTAATTATATACCATATCCTTTCGAACAACGTCAAAGCAACATGTCTATCAATATTCAAACATTTAGGTCTTTCGAGAAATGGAGAGGCTTATAGGCTACTTAAATATCTTTAATTTTCAATATAGTTCATGACATATCATACTATATCTAACTGCACTTAAAACTGAACGCATTTTTATTTAAACTTTGTTCAGACCTCAACTGTTTTAGAATCATGAATAAAGTATAAATTGTACGTTTAAATGGCAATTTCATAAAAAAATATTTATAAATTAAATTATGAACATATTTGTATTTATTTTCAATTTTGAAAAATGAGTATAAATGCCTAATAATTAATGAAAAGTTTGGACAAACAATACTCTCGATGTTGTAAAGCTGTGTAAATAATATAATTGCATTTTGTTTGTTTCGAACGTTCGGATCGATGATTATTTTTCATATTTTTAAATAAGTATAAATATATATGATGCTACAGGTATATTTATGTATTGTATACTTCCGCTTTAATTGCCTATCAAAATGTTATAATTAAAATACACTCTAAACATGGTTTCTTTGAATACTTTGTACCAAGTTTAACTATTGCACATAACTATTATTACCGTTCTACGCCATGTTGCAATAAGCAATAGATTCACCTTACAGTTAGTGAAACAGAAATATTTTTTTTTCAATTAAATTAATTTATTTCGCAAAGGTTTCTGTCATGTATAGTAACCATATTTTGTATGTATGATAAACAGTCTTATTATAACAAAGATTTTTTGAAGTAAATAATAAATATAATATTCATATATTATTGTGTTAGTACTTTATTTAATAAAGATAAATTTCAAATTGAACATAAACCTTGAAAAAAGTAGTTACAATAAATATTTTCTAATGTAGAATAGTAGATAGCACAAAAGTAAAAATTAAGCAGAGTATGAGAGGAAATGTCTTCATAATACTAACATTGTTAAAACGTATACAGTTGTTCTGAACCTAAAGAAAATAATAATAATAATAATAATAATGAATACTCAAAGTTACATATAATTGGGTTCTTGCGTTTATGGGCAATATATGTATGCCATGTCGTTGTAATAAAACTTTTATATAATGTATATATTAGTTTTTTTTTTTTTTTTTTTGAGGTGAGCTATTCAAATCCATTGCTGGGTTCACAATGCAAGGTTATGTGTGATTAGTCCTCGAGCCGACTAACTAAAAACATCTCTTTCTCTGGCCTCCATTAGTTTTACATTGCATCACCTGGGAGTATCACTTCCTGACTAACAGGGCCTCATTCAGTCGTCTGTCCTGCTTCTCTTACGACTGCCAACGTTTCTATTCTAACTGCTTACATATTGCTTAGTAGTCCTTCCTTCCTTCTCATCACCATCATTATGTATCTTTAAATTAATGCTTTCCCTATTTTACCTCCTTTGTAGCATGTGCGGAATTATGTTTTCCAAAACTAACTCCTTTTGTATCTCATTTTGTTGCTCTTTTATTTGCAATTTGCCATATTTCAATTTAACAAGGTATGCTTCACATCATTAAACAGCCATTAAAACAGCTATTTAAATTTTCTTAAATATCCAGAGGTTGTTCTTAAAACATCCATTTTCTGCAAGCGCTTGCATCACATATAAATTTACCTCTCCATGGTGTCTATTTACCCACAGTAACAAACTTGTATAAGTCTGTGCGTCCATCTTCTGGTGTTTTTTTACCCTAATCGTCCTTCCACCTCTGAATAAGCCTTTCCCTAGCTCCATTACTTGTTGTGGTATTTGTTTTGTTTTTACACTTGTTGTCATTTCATTCGTTTTATGTTATTCTAACATTTATTTGCTCTAATTAACTAAGAGGTGCACTTTTGTCATTCTGTCCAAGATTAGGACACCACTTGCCGACACCATTCGATATGCTGTCACTATCCTCAGTATTGCTCATCTTTGCACTGTAAGCAGCCACTTCCTACATGTCTCCTTTTCCAATGATTCTGCCCAAACGGGTGCAGCATATAAGTTATAGCATTTTGGATTGTATGTCACAAGCCAACAACCAACTCTTCTTAATAATGGACCCACCTTTATTTGGCATAAGCCTTGCGAACTGGCCACCGACTTTTATAGCACTGAGTGGAACCTGTTTTATATGCAGCACAAAACTTATGGGTTTATCCACTATTACAATAAATGTGAGTTGTTCCTTCTACTATATCCTTTGTCAGTCTAAGGAATGCATAGATGTTTTATAGGACCTTTTTTTCACTAACACCGCCTCAGTTTGGTTGATAGAAATCTGAAGATTCTTACTTTTCAGCTATGCTCAGACCATGTAAATACTATCCCGCATTTTCTTTTCCAGCTGTTACACTTTTTCCGGATTGTAAAATAAAATAGCATTGTCTGCGGAACCGATAAATCTCACTTTGACTGGTACTGCTTTGTTATAAAAAGAGTCGTACAATACATTCCAAATGTAAAACCGCAGCGCTCTATATGACCTTTCTCTGTTATACTCCATCCACTCCAGTGCAAAAGACCTGCATTTTTCTACTGAGTTAACTAGCTACCAAGGTATATTGGAGAATCTTTTGTTTATAGTGCCTCGTAAATATCTTTACATCTAAGGGAGAAAAAAAACATTTTGCCCAATCTAACGCAATAATTACCCAGAAACCCTTCTCCTTGGGCCCTTTATCCATCGGTTGATTGGACAAGTTTACGATTTGCGTCAAGGCATCAACGGTTGGTAGACCAATACGGAATTTTTTTAGCAATACTGTACTGCCCCACCATATGATTTTACTACCCCACCGGAAAGACTGTTTCCTTCCTGAGCGAATGGGGTGTTTTAGCCTTTCGTTTTCCAGCTTTAAGCATGCACAAACAAGACAAAGTTGGTCTTTCTGTCTGTCTTTAATGGTATCTCCCCTTTCCCTGCACTCGTTACAGGACCCACTTCTATCCAATCCGGATCAAGGTCTTAATGATCTTAAATTAAGAAACAATGTATTATATATTTACGTGTTGTAACATCAAATGAGAGAGCCACTTGTATTCTAAACTAGATGGCCGTAATCACTAGACAGAAACCTTGTTTAGTTACGTTTTATAATATTAATTTATAACACTTTCTAAGCAGAAACTCGGAAACAGATGAACCCGTCTTGACAGCAGAAGCAAATAATTCACGTTCAGCTTTAAGTGTCTACGTTTAGTTCTTGATCGACAAAGTCCAGTAGGCCGCACAAGTTGTATTCATTTCTCTAAATATTGCTTTTGGTATAGATTTATCATATATTTTGAATACAAAGTTGTACACCTTATATAAAGTGGTAATACATTTGAGTTGAATAAACAGTTACATTTTTAAATCAGGTAATTTGTAAATAGAAATACTTAAGTAAAATAAAAAAATAAATCTGTATTCCATATCTTAGGGTTAGAGGGCGATATGAATATTCCAAGCACTTTTTAAAGTGTTATATTTGTAATAATGTTAAACATTAAGTCAGTATACATGTATTAATGTATCAAGTCAGTTATAGTACTAATTTAAAAGTATGGTCTTTATAATCATAATTTATTCCTAGGCTGAAGATTCATGAAGGTGGTAAAATAAATAATATAAATTAAGATCAAATTTTAAATCTCAATTTTGGTTTTAAATTAACAATGACATTTACCTAATTAAATACTTATTTAAATGTTGTTTTAATGTCATACAATTTGTCCTAATTAAAGTTTTTCCCAACTTCTCAAGAGTTCTTTTGTGAAGGTTGTAGGTGGGAACAGATAATTGCATTTTGTTACAGTACTAATATTATTTATATTAAATTTTACCAATTACCTACCTGTGAAGAGAAATTCAGTAAATTAAGTGATTTTTTTCAAAAAATATATTCGTCTATGTAACAATGTTACTTACGATAACTTATTTAGCATCTGGTTTGAAATGTCTTAATTTAAGATCGATCAAGTAATATTATTGTATATAATAATATTTAAAAAAAAAATTGATCAGCAGAATAAATATTATAACATATAACATATTTTTTATGAGAAAAGTCTTAATTTCTATTTTATAATATTTTTTTTTTTAATACTATTTATATTACAACGTACTCATAGTGGTGACATGGTTGCTTATGTTATTCATTTTGAACGTTAAATAAAGTCGATAAACTAATTTTGGGCGAAGTACTACTGCTTCACAATTATTAATTGGCTTGAAAAAAAAACTCACAACGAGACATTTTACTGAGATTGGTCGGAAAATCTTCTATTGCATCGAATGTCTTAACGGAGTTGGAAACCAATGTTAAATCAAATAAAGCCAGTGAAAGAAATTTAATGCAAATAATATGTCAGAAACACGTTACAGACTGATGTTCAATATCCTAAAAACTAGTATAAGAAGTAGCGTTGCGAGGTAAGGTCGACTATGTGCGGATATAATATGCCGATACTCTAAGATCTACCATTTTGTTTTAATAACATTCTTTGTTTTGTAAGTTTAAACTCTAAAATTTTCTCACGTTTATCTTCTCAGCCAGTTTAATACTTCATATTCGTAAAACAAATAATTTTAAATTAAGCATTGCAAACAACCCATATCCAAAGTGTAACTCTACATATCAAGAAGATAATTTCTATTCAATTCCAAGTGCCTCTAAACATAGGTTGGGGGGTGGGTGGTGGATTAGATTAGATTCGTTTCTAATTACGTAGTTTAAGTAATACTGGTAGTTTTAATTATCATTTTAATGAAACATATTTGAAATAAGTGTTGAAATTGGTTCTGTTTCAAATTACCCACATTAAAAGTTAAAAACTTCGTAATTTTTAGTTTTATTTCCTATAGTACTCAATGGTTTTACTTTCAGAATTCAATAAACAACTTCATAGATTTTAAAGTTCTCATTTATTTTCATAAAATACTTTATATTTCAATATTTACTTTTAGCGTTAAATAAATTTATTCACCTCTTGATTTAGAAGTCAAAGTTGTCAAACTATTTTGAGACAAAATAGGCCTATTTAAGAAATATTTAAAAGATGCTTAACAATAATAATGTTTAATGTACAAGATATTTGGTGCACTATAAAAAAAAATAAAAATTGGAATAAACATTTGGCTATTGTTTAGATTCAAGCAAAATTTAGAAGTCGTTTAATATCCTATTCCTCAATAACAAATTTAAACTTAAATGCAAGAAAAAATTTATAATATTTTGATTAAAGAAAGTCGTTTAACTTTTGAAATATATAAATTATTAAATAAGTAATTTAAATTCTGTTTATACAGTAATTTTATTTGAAACCAAAGCATGCAGTTTTAGGTTTTAGACACCAGAGTGCATAGCTAGCACAAGTGTAAATACGTGTGCAGTATAAGCTTAATTGCATTTACACAAACCGGAAGTACATTAACCGAACGCTAATTCTGGTATTAATTGAAATAGGGAATATTATATAATACCAAACAGGAACTATGAATAATTAACCATTCCATACAGTTTTGGGAGATAAACTAAGTAGTTACTGTACACAAACATTATTTACCTATTTACGGAAATAATTCTGATAAATACACCGAACTAGAAAAATATAACCTAAAGTAAATTTTGTCATTTTTATTTTCATTAAATATTTTTTTATAGTTGTTTCACTCCAGTTTTCGAATAATATAACTGTTGAAAATGCCTGGGAAGTTTTAAGATTTTAGCCTACAAGCGAAATTAATAGCCAAGTATAATAAATGAAGTTAAAAGCTTATTTTTGTCTAAAGTGAGTCATTTCTGTAAAGGCAGACAAGTTTCACATAAACATATTTATTTCAATAAAAACACAAATAATAAAAGCGGAAATATTATAATTTTATAAATTCCATATGGGATTTTTCTGTTTCTGATTTTATAGTGAAAACTGTCTTAATGCCATTGATTTTTATCGTTAATTACAAAGTACTTTAAAAATGTGTCTTTAATTAAAATAGTGTTATATTGTGTTTTAGTTATAAATAAATAAGTGTAGATTGTGTTTGAGTGAAATTAGGCTTATAACGTTGTTCTAATAAAACGGTAAGTGAAGAAATAAGGTTTTGGGTTAACTGCCGATTTTATATTTTTGATTTTTGATTACAAAATGTATAGTTATTTGAAACTGGGTAGAATGCTATTCGATTTTAAATTACATTCTCGAATTTTTGGTATAAAAAAAAATTATTTGAAGTAAATGTATAGGCTTAGACACTTTGAAATTAGTTATGATTTGCAGGTTATGTAGTAAAAACGTTCAAACCGTTATTTTGAACTATACAATTGTGAAATTGAAATATATTTTTACATGTTTCTATTTAGTACTAAATTATAAAACTTTTGTGTATTTCGAAAAAATACAAAAATACTTTACTATTTTTTATGTAGGGATAAAGTTGTTTTTTTTCCTTCCGTTTCAGAACATTTTTTGCTTTCTAAGCTAATAACTTATACAATTGCAAAAGAAACTAATTTTTTGTGGCATTTTACAATTATTTCAAGTTTCTTTTACAAAAAAAGCTATTGAACACTTTTGGATGGGGTTCATTTAATATTTTTGGCGAATTTTTAAAAATATGCTTGCAAAACGCTATAAACGGGCTTTTGAATTTAAGCTTTAACCATAACAGTTCTAGGGTTAACAAAGACACAAAGTTTGTTTTACGTGATTTATTTGAATATGTTCTTAGGTTCTGAAGTAGCTGATTAATATTATTTGGTCAAGAGTAAAGAAATTAAAAACGCAGCTGTGTTTTTTTATATTTTTTTATATAGTTTTGCAAATAGGTTCTATTTTGGTAACTGTTAAAAATAAACTCTTAAGATTATTTAAAACTACGTAATGTTTGAAAACAAATTGAATTAAATTAAAACTGTATCTATAAAATTTTGTTGTATGTTTTTTGTTTCATATTTGTCCAAAACTATCAAACAATTAAGCCTTATTTTATTTGTTCTCGTTGTGGATCCAGTTCCACTACTAATATATAATTCGATACCTTAACGACAATTTCCAATATATAGATTGGTAACTTCACATATATGATATATTTTAAAAACATAAACCAAGTTTGAGGATGATATCTTTTTTAGTTTATGTAAAATTATAACATATAAATTGATAGAGCTTGGGATTGTATGCTCTCTAGTTTGCAATGTGCGTTTAAAGAATCTTTAAAAGAGCGGAATTTAAATGTATTTCTATATTAACTTGGAATGTATATTTAGGACTATTTTCTCAATTATCCAAGGCCTTTTCTTACGAATATCATTGAAACAGAAGCTATGTTAACATAACAAATTTAAAAATAAATAGCTTTTACTAAAACAATTGCATTTAATGATTTTGATTTGAACAGTGTTCAATATAAATATTGGATAATTTTTAAACGCTTTTAGAATTATGTTTAACTAACAAAAAAATATTAAATGTTTGTTCATGAAATAAACATTGAAAGCCCGTTCAATTCTGTTCATTTCTTCTTCCGTTCATTTAATGTCTCAGATTAAACCGCAACAATGTAATACATTTAAAATAGTAGTTAAAACTAATAGACAAATCCAACCCAATATTTTTATTCTTTAGCTATTGACAGAGTGAAATAAATTATTACATATAAGTAGCATGACGTATTTTAACAAATGATAGTCAAGTTAAAATGTATTTATGTTTGTATTTAACTTTTTAGCGAATTTCGATAGGAAAAATGAACTATTGCAGTGACCCTTGTGATGAGACCCAAGGTCGGGAGTAGCAAATGAGCAACGATCATGGTCCCCAGAACACGTTATGTGGTGTCATTAAAATTCATATATATATGAGTGTTTGCACTCTAGCGGTCGCATTTTAAGTCCGATTTGGTCCAAATGTGATACACGTGTTGGTTGTCTATGTGGCTCGGACGAGTTCGTTAGCCAAAAAAATCCAACAACCTGAAGTACGTTTTTGACCAGAAGTAAATATTTTTTTAGATTTTTACTACGAGAATTAAATTTATTAGAGTTTTTTCTAAAAATATAAATGTAGGATGTTATTCTGCACATTTTGTTTTTTTACGCGACCTTATAGCTCGTTTGGTTCCCCCAAAATTGACCAAAACGTAAAATACCATAAAAGTACCCGGTTCGAAGCCAAGTGGTGCAAACTCGCGAGGCCACTAGGCGCAAACAAATTCTACTAATATATTGCGTACACACAGACAGCTGATCAACGCCTTCGTGAGTAGACCTATTTCGCAAATTGTTCGTTGAAACCCTAAAACATAGGCATATAAACTTAATTTTGGAAATTTGGTCAACTCACGTCAGCGGTCCAGCTGCGTGGTCGAATTATTTTTAAATTCTATAAGGATCTTTTCACATTTATAGTAGACATTTTGAGTTTAAAAGCAGCCTTTAAGGAATTATAGGTTAAAAGTTGAATTTATAAACTTAATAATGGTAGAAAATGTATAAACTAAAGCCAAATTGAAAACTATCCTGAAATTGTTTACAATTAACTGAATTATTTGTAGGACACATATTTTTTTATGTTTATTTTAAAAGCAGACCATAAATCATAATAATTCTTAATTACATAAACTGTGTAACTTAATTAATTGTATTAATAAAATATTGATTTTGTTAGAGCTTTCTTCGGATGTGTTTTTTTTATTAATTTAAAGACAGACGTAAATATGATGGTTAAAAAGGTTCTAATAAGTTTCTTACATTTCCTACAATGAAAAACATACAATCATAATACTGATACAAATATGTTAATATTAATGTCGGTAGTACAAAATCAATGCACTTTATAAACATAAAAATGCATCAAATAACTAGACAATTAAATGGCAATTCTAGGTTTTTTGCCGTAACCAAACAGTCCAGTTACATGACCGACAACAATGTGTTTTCATTACTTACGAAGGTTTTCCACTAATCTTATTTAATTGTACTGCAGAGAATTACAACAGTTTTAGTTTTATTTTATGTTCCTGCACTACTTGCATGAAGTTATTTATTTTGCCTGCTAAACAAACTAATTATTTGTATCATACATGAGTAGCCTAGTCTCATTTTAATTAAACGTAATATTTGGGTTTTAGTTTGAGAGGGTGGACTAATTTAGAAACACATCAACATATAATTTTTCGAGCTTTTTTGATTTAAATTTCTTTTTGTTTTACATTCTGTTACTATTTTACAATCTCTAAATATATAGTGATCTACTTTTTTAGCCGCGATTTTAAAATAGGAGATAATTCTTGAATTATTATAAAAAATACGTTTTCTATCAACTTCATTCGAAATTGTAAATTTGTGTCCGCGATCCGATCAGCCAGTCGGATGGCTGCTTTAAATCGATTAGCCAGGCCTACCGATTTGTTGTCTTGCAAATACGAGGATTTCATGGTTTATTTTGCTTGTCGCTATAAGTTATTTAAAGTTGTCTAAAACATTGAAGATATGGAGATATTTGAGAAATTTCGACCCCATAAACCGGAGTTTCGTCGCTTTGGTTATAAGCAAATTCTCCTGCAAAAGTATAGTTTTGGTTTCTCTTCCAATATTTGAGCAATTCTATTGGGATTTTTAGGCTGAAATAAATTATTGTTATTTTCATTGGTAAGGCCACTTTTGGAGTTGTTGTTTAATTATAAATATCGTTTGCATTTATTTGTATAGTTTTAAGCAGAGTTGTAGTTCCTTGGTTTAGCCATTTGGAGTGTGTTGGTAGTCCTTTTTTGGTACGGGTCTCGATTTGAAATAAGGGTTTTGCTTTTTTTATGTACTGTATTATTAAATTTGAATATTTATATTGAGATTTCGATATTCGAATGTCTTTAAAATTAAGATACTTTAAACACCGATATATATATTTATCTATTTAAATCTATATATTAATCTACCTATTTAAAAACGGTGTATTATTATATTCATTTAATCTAAGTATGTCTTTCTATGTTTTTAAATTGTAGTCCACTGTCCAGCACAACTAAAAATGTATATAGGCATTCCCTCTTTTAGCAATTATTCAAGTTCACTATATGTTACAGTATCAGTCAATTTTATTACGAATGGTTACTTTTCGTAACTTAATATTTGGTAACAGATATCTAGGTGGCCATTAATTATAAGTTTGTTGCGTCTTATGGATTAATGTAGAACTAGGAGAGAACAACTTTGAACTCGCCAATTTGTGACTAAAATACGATCTGATGAAGTATTTATAATATTGCCTGTAATACATAAATAATTATTTAAATTAATCATTTTTACTTTGGTGTTTAAAAAATGTGTTAGATTAAAGGCCTTATTTTTTAATGTGTTTATTTATTAATTTAACTTCAATAAATTTATTTTTCTGAAACATATGTTCTACAAACAAAGTCTTATATAAATTTAGAACACTTATTTTTTAAACTTAATATAATACAAACAATTAGGTATAATTAATTTATGTTTTAGCTTACGGTATATATTTTGAATATATACTACAATTTCAAATTATTAATAGTACCTACACGTAAAGGTATAAATATTTTATCTTAATAGTTTTATTATGTCTACTATTTATCACTGTTATTGGGTTCTGGTATTAGGTCTAAATTGTAAAATATAATTTAGAATTTAATACACATTTAGGCTAGATTATGTTGTTTGAGATGATTTCCTTTTGAAAAATTTTAAAAACTAAAATTCAATACAATTTTCTAAATAATATATCATGTTATTTTTAAGTTTAAACAAACATAGTAATACAAACAACTATTTAGTTAACAACTTTACTCCTGTGAAAGAGATATATAAAAGAAGAATATTGTCAAAGTTTTGAGTATTTGCGTCCTTTACTCTTATTCGCCCACTGCCGTTTTATATTTCATTTTTAAATTAGAAAATTTGAATGTATTTTTTTATAATTAGCCTTTGAGGTTATTTAGCCGAAAATAACGTAAAAGGAATCCATATAAAAACTTCAAGTGTTTAATATTCAGTGCTTTATAGAGTATGCTATTCATACTACACAATGACGTAGTAATACGCCTTTAATAACATTTATGTTAATTAATTTCACCTTTGAAGTTTGTAAAGACATTATAATATAGGAATACTGTCTTACGCAACCCTGCGTTTATATGAAAAAAAAACAATTAAAACATGTTTGTCGTTTTAAATAAAAATCTAATTAACGTTTCCTGATTGTTTAAAACAAAATTTGTGTTCAAAAGAAATTCAAGTAATATTTACTAAACAAAATATAAATTATTTTAATAACAACACTTAAGAATTTTGGTTTTAACATACACTAATATTTATATAATAAATCAATTAGATATCTATGAATTCTTTTTCAATAAAGGGTTTATACATAAATACATTTTGCGCCTGTGCACTCATGGTCTGTTACTCACCACGTAAAGGTTACTGTGGTTTCAAAAAAAGTTTTCATTCTCAGGCCGTACAATCTGTCAAATCACTCAATAGAGGTCGTCGTAAAGAAATATAGAAATAATAATAACACACAACACAACGGATCACAATACTGTTAACACGTTCGGACATAATATTTATTATGGTAAAAATATTACGTGCGAAACATGCACTGGGCAATTCTAGAGTCTGAGTTCTCTAGAATTTAGTGAACTATTTCTAGTCACTTATTATTTTTACTATAATTAATTTTATTGGTCATAGTAAAATCTATATATTCTTTTCAACCTAATCAAAATATTTTAATACAGTAATAACAATTCATAAAGTTACTTTGAATTTAATTGTTTACTTTTATTAATAAAATATTAAAACTCCTATCCACCTATGTATATAAAGCTTGTCCTACTTACTTATGTTTTTTAAATAAACATTAAGATTAAAGATTATCTGAGCTTTACGATATGGACGTAATTACTGAGTTGGTAAATTCATATGATATATATATATCCATCAAATTGCCAGGAATTTTTATAAGAAGGGATTATTCTCAATAATTAAAGTACGTGCAAGCGCATCTCACAGGCTTATCACAAACCGGAAGTTTTAGTAGTAGGTTGATGGCTGAGAGCTCAGCAAATATTCAGTACCAATTACGTTGTTTTAACAAGTGCAATTAGGTTTTGAAAAGCTATTAACTGTGAGGCCATATTTTGCTAACACGTAATTTTGACTGCCAAATATGTATATTTTAAATCAAATTATTCAGTTAGATCGATAAATGCTATTTAAGATTCCTAAAAACAATTTTATTGTTGTATTATGTAAAAGCAACAATAAAAAGCTACACATTTTTAAGTAGTGAAATAGATGTAATACATAAAGTATTATAACTTTCACTAAATATTTAAATTGATATTAAAATACATAAAAACAATGAAATATCAAAATTAAAATACGTATTTGTAATTTATTAAATTGTATTTCTGAATAAAAAAATTTAAAATACAGCTTGCATATTTGTGTTTGAATGTACAGTCATAAATTCGTTTTCATTCACTTTAATATTTAGTTTAATTTTTAATTAATTTTAAAAACAATATATCTACTAATTATCTGTATATAAAAGATATCTAAATAGTTTTAATTCCATAAAATAATAAAGAGAAACATTTTGTGGTAGGTAGTGTGCAAACACCATTTTTTTCACTAAACAAAGCAGAACAGAATGCAGTACAATATAGTAGTACTGATATTATATACTATCACAAATGCTTCCTTTATCCAAATCAAAAATAAACATTTTATTAACGCACTATGCCTTATTAAATTAATTGAAACATACATCTTATAGTATTTTTAATGTGACTTTCTTTGAGAAACTTGATTTCTTTTAAGCAAAACTGTAATTTAAATTTGTTTAATAAAGTTTAATCAAAGTATATAAGTATATTGACAAGTATATGCATAAATGTCCATTCAAACTTCTGCTGTGAAGTGGATAATCATTTATTTTTATGCAAAATTAAGCGCAAGAGATTTTTTATAGTTTTATATTTATAATTGATCAAAGGGGTTCTGTTTAAATAATAAAATGCATTTAATAAGACAGAAATTAATGTTGTTATTTGTGTGATTTTCATACACCAGATCTCAATAAAGATCTCAATGCAGCTAAACTAATATTATGAAACACCAACAATATTACAGTATTAATAAGGCCCAAACACGGTGACTTAATCAGGACGTTTATTAGTGTTAGCTCTCTAATGTGTTGTATTTATTTAAAAGAAGTGACAACATTTTAAAGATACTAGAGGTTTTAAAACTTACATTAATTATTATTATTTTATATACAAATGGAATACCCATTACATACATAGTAATTTTAATGTTAAATTTATAATAATCGTTACCAAGTAAATATTATCTAAACTAATTTAAGTAGATTATTGAGATTTTAATCAAGTAAAAATGAGTCACAGCTGAAACATATATTATTACATATGTTTTTATCTTTTATTAAAACTGTTACAGCCACGTTAAATAATGTATTAAATAGGTAGACAAGAGAGTTTAGTTGATATTTATTCTTTAATTTATATTTCGCTATAATCATATTCAAACCTATTTGGCATTTTTAAACTTTAATATTACTTCTTTGACTACAGTTTTTTTCATAAGAACTTAAATAAAATGTCTTCATTAAAAACAAATATACAAATACATTATATTGCAAAAGTAGCTCATTTTTCATAAAATTGGTTTGTCTAATAAACTTTGATGTCGTTATAAATCAATAAATTCAATTTCTTTAACCTAACGGTGTTTGACCGGAAATTAGGACCGTAGGAATAAACTCAAAGTCCGAGGGAATTTACATTCAATTTCCTGAATAGCCAGAAGAGAATTTTATATTATAATATTCTACAGGTAACTAAGGAGATAAATAATCAGTTACATACTTTCATTTCTTGATAGAAATACACTGTCTTAATAAACATAGTTATAATACAACTAGGGGAGGCATCTGTGTGCTCCGCACGCCAACCCCTGATGGAACCTTCTAAAAAGATATGTTGTTTTATTTATAATAAAGGTGTAGGATTAATGATAACCTCAAAACTAAGATGATAAATAATGTTAAATGTTTGAATCAAATTATTTCGTATATGTTATAACAACAGTTATAATTAATAAAGTTAAAAGAACCAGTAAGGCTCAGGTGTAGGCCTACATTTAATCAAAACCCTTACCAAAAAGTTACTATCAATTACCGTATATTATCAATAAATAGGCCTACTATAATATGTCTTATTTATTTTTAATTAGGACTAGGGGAGACCCCTGCGTGCTACACACGCCAACCCCCAACGTAACCTTCTAAAAACATATGTTATGTTTTATTTGTAATAAATGTGTATGATTAATAATAACCTCAAAACTAAGACGGTAAATAATGTTAAATGTTCAATTTAAATTATTTCTTATATTTTAAAACAGTTATAATAACGGTTAAAAGAACCAGCAAGGCTCAGGTCTACTCTTTAAAATCCTAACCTAAAAGCTAGAAATACAAAAATAATTGCTTTAAATTTTGAAATCAGCTGTTAATGGAAATATTGGAGCAAATATTATATTATCTGTTATTTTATTCAATTGGTTGCTATGGTAATAAATGTAAATACATGTGTTGGTTTATCATTCTAGTCCTAACCTAAGAATTTTTCCGATTAAATTTATAAGGATAAATTTAAATTAATCCGATTAAATTTGTAAAATAATAAAAATAAAAAAATATTGTTCACCCATTGTCGAATTTAAACTAATATATTTTATAGGCCTAGTCAGTAAAATTATTAAAATTTGTTGTAACAATCTGATTTTTTAAAATTGTTATTATAGATATGTTTTCTATGTGTGGTTAAAATTTTATTAAAATTGGGTAAATATTTTTAAGTTATTCAATTTTTACTGAACACGTGAAAACATTTTCAACAAAGTAATATCGGAAACATAACATATAACATATATCGGAAAGTAATATTTATAGGCCTAATCAGCAAAGGTATTAAAATTTGTTGTAACAATCTGATTTTTTTATATCTTATCTTCTAAAGCGAGAGATAATTGTCTGTCTGCTAAATGGATCTGGAATCTCCGTCTAAGGATTTTTGGTTTTTGATTTTATATGGGGCTTTTGGCCACGAGAAATCGATTGGAAATGGTCACCAGTCTGGGAAAATTCGTTTTCTACGTCTTTTTATTAAATTAAAAAGTGAAATTTGTCCATTTTAAACAATACAAAGCACAGCTGATGCAAATGTTTTCAATGTCATTACAATAATCATCTGTTTTCTTTTAAACGAAGCACAGCTGATGCAAATGTTTTCAATGCCATTACAATAATCATCTGTTTTCTTTTAAACTGTATTTTATTAGAGGTAAGCCAAATGTTGTATCTATTTATAGTTACCATGGCAACGAATACTTCTGCTAAATAAACATACCCTTTATTTAGTTGTTTAATGTTATAGGCCTAACCTAAACGATGTTCACGGAAATTTGCAATAATAGTTATTGACGTGAGCGAACTAGGCCCTGCTTATAATCGAGCTTTAGCTCGGCCTCCTGGTACTTATTATAAAAGATATGTTTTTTATGTATGGTTCAAATATTATTAAAATTGGTTAAATATTTTTAAAGTTATTCAATTTTTACTGAAGACGTGAACAATTTTTCACCGAATAAAGATATCGGAAAGTAATATTTATAGGCCTAATCAGTAAAGTCATTAAAATTTGATGTAACAATCTGATTTTTTTCTATTATTATTATTAAAGATATGTTTTATTTGTGTGGTTCAAATTTTATTAAAATCAGTTCAATATTTTTAAAGTTATTCAATTTTTACATAAGGCTCCATGAGAAGCTTATAGAGCTTATGAGAAACTGGGCACCGTTGATGACACGAGTTACTGCGCATCCGTTTGTGAACCCTACCGTTAGTATTCTATATACAGTGGTATTAAATAAATAAATTAAAACAATAAAACAGCTGTTCTGTAAAATAATTTGACAGTTAATGTAAATTATATTGTTAAATAAAATGTGTTACGTATTAACCTATAAAAGATAAACGTTGACACACACAAGTAATTTTAATATTTTAAATGGTTTTATTTAAATTATTATATTATTATTGACTTTTAATAAAGGGATCCTCAGGTGACAATAATTTTATAGAAGAGAAACCTTATTATAAGTGTGATTTTTGGAAGTTTGTGTGGCTTTTATATTAACTTTTTATACATTCATTATAATTTTCTTAAAATTTTACAAAAATTCTATCATGTTATCAACTAGGGGAAGACCAGCAAGACGAGGGAGAGTGTTCAGGAATGTAGTGGACAGACGTAATGCAGATCGGCGAATAAGAGACCAAAGAGACCCACAAGGGAACAATGTCATACAACGATTACCCGCTTTCAGAAAACCTTTGGAAAATGAATTAATTGTTGTGTCTCATAGTTTAGGTCTTCTAAACAAGACTTACAATCACTGTGGAGCATTTCATTTTTCAGAGGAGGCCACAAATGGACATTTCAACGCATGTTGTTGCAATGGACTAATTATTATGCCACAGCCACAAATAAATGACGAACTAAAAGAATTAATGCTGCATGATTCAAATTTCATAAAAAACATAAGGCAATATAACAGTGTAATGGGTTTCGCGTCTTTTTCTGCTACACAGAAAGATATTCCAGGAAACGGACCTTATTGTTTCAAAGTTCAAGGACAAATTCATCGATATATTTCTGACTTATTACCCCTAAATGGTGATTACCTTCATACGGTCAATTGTATTTCATTGACACGTCAGTAGCAACTGATATACGGCTGCAACGGAATGAAAATAAGAATTTAAAACAAGATACACTAACTAAGTTAACAAACATATTATCTATTAACCCTTACGCTCAAACCTACAAAAAAGCAGCTGATATAATTCAGCACCAGGAACAAAATCGCAGCCTAGAAATTCGTTTTATCTACAATATTCCAATGGATATGAGAAGATTCAATAAACCTAGCGCTGATGAAATAGCTGCAGTTTTCAGTTCCACTGAGGGAGAGCCACCACAAAACCGTCACGTCGTAGTTCACCACCGACAAGGTGGACCCACACTGTTATCGGTTATGAGCCCTCACTGCGACCCAATGGTATATCCCCTTTTATTTCCTTTTGGAGAACCTGGATGGGATCCAAAATTTATTCACAATGGCAAAAGAAGACAAAGACATCGGGAAAGGCTAACAATGTTACAGTTTGCGTGTTACAGATTAAAGATCCGTGAGGGGTTCTCACATATTCATGCCTCAAAAAAACTATTTCAACAGTTTGTTGTAGACATGTACACACGAGTTGAAGGCGAGCGATTAAACTACATAAGAAACCATCAGTCAGAACTGCGAGTCGAGCATTACAAGGGTCTCCAAGATTTTGTATTGAATAGAGCTCAACTTAATAATCTTACTGCAGGTAAAATTGTTGTGCTACCATCTTCATTTGAAGGTAGCCCACGGAACATGATTCAAAGGTATCAAGACGCCATGACAATCGTTCAAAAGTTTGGTAAGCCGGATATTTTTTTGACAATTACCTGTAATCCTAATTGGCCAGAGATACTTTTGTCTCTTAATGCAAACGAAACCCCAACAGATCGTCCTAACATTGTTTCTGTGGTATTTAGAGGAAAACTAAATGAAATAAAAAAAAATGTATTGAAAAATAATGTTTTCGGAATGGTAAATGCATATGTTTATGTAATAGAATTCCAAAAACGTGACCTGCCACATTGCCATATGCTATTGATTCTTGATGAAGGATCAAAGTTCCGAGAACCAGCTCAAATTGACCAATGCGTCTGTGCCGAACTACCAGATCCACAAGAATTTCTTACACATCATAATATTGTCGTAAGGAATGTGATACACGGACCATGTTGTCAACGCAATAATAAATCTCCTTGCATGAAAAACAATTGTTGCACTAAGAAATACCCAAAATAGTTTCTAGAGGAAACTATAGGAAATAACAATGGATACCCTAACTATCGCCGAGGAAATAATGGAATAGTTGCAAGAAAAGGTATCCACCAATTTGATAATAGAGATGTTGTCCCTTATAATAATTATATAATATTTAAGTTTAATGCGCACATTAATGTAGAAATTTGTTCCACAGTTCGTTCTGTAAAGTATTTATTTAAGTATGTATATAAAGGTTATGATTCTGCATGCATAGAATTTGTAAGT